>PQWD01007535.1:0-22369 GCA_019425675.1 Leucinodes orbonalis
TCCTGTCATAACGATATTTTTTAAGTTTAGAAGTTGGACTAAATATTACAAAAGGACCATAAACATAATAGTTCCAAAAAAATATCATATCATCAATTAATTTTATTTTCGGAATGACTTATCGCTGATGGCCGCAGGTGGCCTTCACAGCTTCACCGAACAATTGGCAAGCGCAGAAAGCTCTCAGCCCAAAAAAAATTGTAACAAGCCTAAGGGTGTCCTAGAGTGGGACGCGAACCACGGCTTAGGGCGTTGCAGGGCGGCTAGGCAGCCTAGTATAAGATTGGGGAGAAATGCGACCGGGCACGTGCCGGTAACGCGAATAGGGACTGGTCGAACCTACAGGGACTCGCGACCAAGGTCCACCGGCGGGGACGGAATCTTGGTGTTGAAGTATTGCATGTGTTCTGAGATGCTTTACGCGCTTTGTCCGTCGCTATGGCGACAGTGATCGGATCATTACCTTTTACATTACAAAATACTTAATAAAATTTGATATATTTCATCAATTTCAAGGGCAAATTCCAATTGCTTCACGTGACACCGCAAAGGGCCAACATATTGAAGTGCAACGAAATGGCGCAAGAGTTCAACCTGGAGCCGATGATGGGGATGAAGGTAAACACTGACGGAGACAATCATCATCACCCTATAACTGTCCACTGCAAGGCACAGGCCTTTCAAAACATCAAAGCTATAGAGGGGGAAAGAGAGGAAAGGTTAATTTAAAATTAAAATTTTTGAAACATTTTTTTTTTTTAATTTAAGGAGGTCTCATAAATTTTGCGGAAGGTCGCTGGTTGAGGGTGGAGGTTCACAGAGATTGTGAGTAGGTTATGCGGAGTGAGTGACACCAATCGCAGAAACAATAAATAATTTCCATTTTCATCAAATTGGGTGCTGTTGATGACAGCAAATCGCCTATGGTTTCAAAACTGTAGTAGAAAATGGGCTTTTAAGTAAGAATCATTTAATATGTTGGCGAATTTCTGGGCTGTCTGGACGCAGAGGTAATGCACTGCTTTTTTGCATGTATGGAGTGCACGCCACTGGGTAAGCGGAGAGCCGGAATATCTAGTGCAATAGTTTAAAGAAAGTGACTAAACGTCGTAACATATATTTTTACTGAAAAATATTTACTGCAATTTAGCTATCCACATCAGCGTTTCGCATGATGTCAATCCATTCGGCTATAGGAGGTCCTAACGTACCTACGCTTGCTAAGAAACGGTTTCCATTCCACAAATATCACCTACAAATATTCTTAACCTTAAAAAATATCGAAAGCGTTTACAAGTCTTCAAAATCGTTTATAAGAAAATCTGATCTCTTGATTGGTAGGAACCAACTTGTTATTATGGCAACACCATGATGTAGTGCTGTGTTTTAATAAAGTTGCTAAAATATACAACTACAATGTTTTTTCCTATTCCAGTTTTATCCGGATCTGTTCACTCTGAACATGACTTACGGGTCGGTGGACGCTCGTCGTGCGACCTTCAACATGAAGTACAAACTAGTTGAAACAGTGTTCAACATGTTGCAAGAACTCAAAGTGTCAAGTTTCTCATAACTTTGTATCTAATAGTTTAACTTCCACATCATAGAAGGACGATCATTTCAAATCGACAATAAAAATATACCTACCTTAACACTTGTTCTCTTTCATTAACCTCTGATATACGCTTAATTAATAATCTAGATGCACAAACAGAAAGAAATAGCAACCAAAAATTGTCCGAGCCGCTTTACACACGTTGACTTGTCATATGTATGTAGGATTGTAAAATTGAAACTTTAATAAGGGCAACCCCGCGTATGAGTGAGAGTGAATGAGCTAGGGAGATGGGACGATCAGCAAGATGGCGATTAGCGTGTAAGACGATTTGTGAACGTGTGCAAAAATAGTTTTATTTAAATAAAATTGTTTTCTGTAGGACGTATGCGTAAAAAATCGACTAGCGATCATAAAATGGACGAACACCCTGATATATATAAAAATATTGAAAATAAAACACAAAGTTTACTATAAACAAGTTCTATTTATTTTAGGAATAATAAAAAACTAAGAACTACCAATAGTAAAAAAGGAAACTACTCCGGTACCAAAAAGGCGAAATAAAAATATTAATTTACGAAAAAATAATGTATTTTTAACAAACACCTTTGACGCAATAATGTTTTAACCTCCTGGCAGTTGATTTTTATTTACACAATTTACTAAAATTAAATAATGCCCTACGCTTTGGTAGACATTGTATATTATCCACTGTATTATTAAAATAAATATCTATCAAATGTACATTAGTCGACTTAAAAACAAATCAATCATAACACCATTACCTTTAAACCTGACATCATAGATTAGAAACTCTTATGACACGTGAATAAAATACAATATCACACCACAGAGTCGGTGCAAAACTTGTGACAGCGAACGGAAAAATCGCGCCTTTTTCGAGAAAAGAGTTCTTAATCAAACACATATACCACTTTTCCCCAATATCATGACAACAATTACTAATACAAACAATCATCCTAACATAATTACAAAGTGAATGTTTTTGTTTTACATTATTTTAATGTATCACCCTTTTAATATAATTTTTTTTTTCAAAGTCACATACCTTAAAACAAATGTATGTAATGTGATTTTGACACTGTGAGGACTGACTTTTTCATCGAGATCAAAAAAGTTAACGTGAACCATAGAGAATTGTACAAAAAAACCGAATCACAGACAATAGTTTAATATAGACATGGAAAAAATCAATCCTCATCCATTTAATTTTAATGTTAATCCAAGAATTTTGTATGGATTTAAAACATATTGACCTCCATATTTGTTAAATTCTACGGATTTTTTAATATAGTAACCCCGTTCTAATATTAAATAATTGTTTTTAAAAGCATATTTATTTATCATTTTTATATTAAATTAAAAGCGAAAAATAATCTAGAATGATAAAAACATATTTTATTGTTAATTATGTTCTTAATATTTACAAAAATAAATGAATGACTAAATAACAAGCTTTCCGATTCTTTGTTGCCAAGTGTTGCCATTTACAATGTGATGGTAGTTTTTAGTAGTTCTAGAAAAACAACACCCGCCAACAAATGGTTTGTATTGCCATATATTCAGACTAACAATATTTTAAAAGCAATTAGTACGTGTCGTCATTCTACGCAAAACTAATATGAGAATGACATTTTGATTGTTTAGTGATGGAATGATATCGAGCTGAGATATACCTTTTTAAAAAAAATATCAACTTTTAAAATTTAGGGAATTCTATTCTCTTAACTATAGAAATCGTTATTCCACGAATTTGTTCAATTTAGAACTAACTGACCTGTTCAGGTACTTTCTCAGTATTTTAATATCTTATTTACAGATTTTATGTTAACTTTATTTATATAATACCATACTGGTCTCGCTCGTTTAATTTCAAAGATAATAATATAAAACCAAAAGTTCAAAAGTCTTCAAAATGTACGTTGGAGTGATTGAAAAATATCATTTTTATTGTAGTAAAGAGTGAAATGGATATTTGTCTCTGGTTGAAATGCTCGAAAGAGACAGATTTATTTGCTGTTATTAATAGTCAGTCCCCGCATTGTTCGTAAGCATCTTCTATATTACAAAACCTTAAAGGCATATTTAAAGTAACATTAGTAAAACCAATTATAATTTATTGCACTGAAAACATTACCTTTAAAAATAAAATGTTTACTGACCTCATATAGTCAATATCTATGATAAATACAAACTATTTTGTAAATGTAAGAAATTTTACAAATTCTAATGTAAGTAACAATAAAATTACAGTTTTAGTCAAAAAGGCATCTCGCTCGATATCATTTTTCTTAATAATAAAAAATATATTTTACATAATCTATGGTACACACCACAGTCTAAAATATATAATAATTACATGATATACAATTTATTTAATGAGAATAATGCATTGTATACCTGCATAGTATCAGTCATCTTATTCCCTTGTAATAGGAAAAATTAAATACACGAAAATAAAATCGCGGATTTTCTCGAACTCGAAAAAATAAACGTTCTACAAAATCGCGGTTGTGCCATGGAAACAAGATGGCGACACGTGTTCTGTGTCGATAAAAATAAAGGTGACAATTTTCAATTGCTGTAATACCTCATAACTAGTCATCTATACAAGATACAACGTCAAATGTTCCAAACACAATTTTAAAATGTACATCCCAACCGAGCCTATCAGACATTGCTATATGAGCACAAATGTAAACACCCATACAAATACTATATACGTTTATTCACCCATAAACTCATTGTTTTGTCATTCCTAGAATTATTTTATTTGTGTACATAAAAAAACAGACTTATTTTTACGTACTTTCTATATGTTTCAAATTAGTTCTTTGACAAGTAGAGTACTGAAACGTGGCAGCCATGTCAGTTCTAACTTTCGAATTTAGTGTGTAGTGAAGAAATGTTCAGCATATTTATATAAAAATAAAATAGTCGATTTTCCTTAAGAATTTAGTTCCGATCAATGTTTCAAGCGTTTAAAGTATTTTATTGGTAAATATAACACTCAATGCTGGTGAAAAATAAACTTGTACTAACCTACTTGAAATTTAAAATGTTAGATTTTTTTATTTTTCTAAGCTTTAATTTGATAAGGAAAAATTAAATGATTCAGTATGATTGTTATTTTACTAACCCCGTATTGAGAAGCATTATTTTAGATTTTGACATACGTTTTGTCTCTAGAAGCAGAAAAAGAATTATTTAATCAAAGAAAATCAACTTTGTTGGTTTCATGGAATTGTTGAATCAATGAGGGTATTTGTAATTTAATAATCTGTCAAGTATAATAGCAAGTTGCTCTCTTCCCATTGGTATTCGCGTGACATTTGGATATTTAATGTCACTACAAACATCAGTGACCAATCGAATTATCCTAGACCTTTCACCAACGTAGCGCCATCCTAGTGAGGTTTTACATTGCAAAACCCTCATTGGTAGTGTAGGCTCTGTATTGTAATTGTAGTATTTGTTTAATGTTTATTTCAGATGCTTAGTTGCAGCCATTAAGTCATCATTCTCAGTCAACGGTCTCACAGGTCTCGCTACTGTCAAAAATAGTGTGCTTAAAGGTCCTCGGCAAAGTTATTTTGTTTACAAATATTTTGTATTAATATTACATGTGCAAAAATATTTCTTTCTTGATTTATATAATATATGAGTTTCATTCAACAGTCTCGCAGTTCTCGCCACTGTCAAAATGGTATAAGGGCCCTAGCCATAGTTTTTGTTGTGAAGTGCGAAAAATATTTCTTTGTTGCTTCAAATGCTACATTTAGGTTTCAGTCAACAGTCTCACAATATTCGCCATTGTCAAAATGTTACAATTAAGGGCCCTTATAAGTTTTTTTTTCTAATATATTTCAATGTGTTAGGAAGTGCAAAAAATATTTCTTTGTTGCTTCAAATGCTACATTTAGATTTCAGTCAACAGCCTCACAATTTTCGCCATTATCAAAATGTTATTATAATTAAGGGCCCTTATAAGTTTTTTTCTAATATATTTCAATGTGTTAGGAAGTGCAAAAAATATTTCTTAATTGCTTCAAATGCTACATTTACGTTTCACCCGTCTCACAATTCTCGCAACTGTCTAAATTGTGATTTGTCTCCCGTCAAATTGGTTTCAATATAGTTTCGTTATTTTAATACAAGGTATTACAACGTGCAAAAACTATTTCCTTTCATTCCCCAATCATACAATCAACACAAATGCCTGACAAGCTGCTCTTGTATATCCGATTTAGTGACGTCCGTAAACTCTGCGCTCTTCACGCTGCAATATCTCAATTGTACTCCTGGACTCCATCTTTTTACTATGGTACATGAGCTTCGTCTCGGGTCAGCGTCTCACCGGTCTCGCCACTGTCAAAGTGGTGTGTTTTAACGCTCTCGCCAGAGTCTTAAGGAATTTCGACCATTGGCGTTCGTTCGACGTCGCGTCCGGTGTGTTGATTAACATAGACGCTCGCTCTATCATGGCGCATACGCAGCTTAGTGTGAACTGCAATAAAATATCATCGTCAGCCTATAGAGTCCAAGACCATAGGCCACAGGCCTTTCACGCTCATAGCGGAGATTGAGCAACCTACAACGCGGGCCCAATGCGAATTGGTGGGTGGGACTATCCTAAAATTGTAACCGGGACCGACGGTTTACTTTTTTTTTAATCTTCTATAGGCAGACATTAACAAGAGCGTCGGTGGCTCAATGGTGTGGGCTGTCGCCCTCCTACCGAGAGGGCTGAGGTTCCAATCCCGACACGTACCTGTGTTTCGATTTTTCGAAAAAATATATGGACGTTATCCGACGCTCTTACGGTAAAGGAAAACATCGTAAGGAAACCTGCGCACGCCGCGAAGAGATAAAGGTTGTGCTGAAGTCGTCCAACCCGCACTGGGCCCGCGTGGACGACTAAGCCTATGCACCCTATACGGGTAGGCTCGTGCCCCTCGGTGGGGACGTTTTCTGATGATGATGGGACTGGTTATTCTTCGTGTATAGGTCTCGCCAAACTTTTTAGCCGCTCCGAACTTCGCACAAGACGATGCGCTGTTTGCAAAATTCATACATTCTACTAGACATACGTGCGCAGTAAGCACTTGCGACTTATCAGAGCGGCCAAAAGTTTGGCGAGATCTGTTATTCCATCGACGATGCTCGAGGCTTTGCAACTTAGCGTCAGTCAGAGCAGGGTCGCCCATGAGCCGCTCAGCTCGCCTCTCAGTCAAGTCCAAAGCAGCCAGTTGGTATTTGGCTGATCCATACCATAGGCGGCAGCGGAATTCCATACAAAAACGGTCTTGGCTTGATATGATAGAAGCTGTCCTGGGGTGAAATACCGAAATTTTCTAGTGAAATGACCGGGTATAAGACCTAAGGAGGAAGGGCTGGATGGATATCGGGCGCAAAACGGGAGAAACCTATTTCCAGCAATGGACTATAGGCTGAAGTGAGAAGAGACTTAATAACGCCCATCTTGAACGTCATAGTGCCTTTGACATGCCTAAATTGAACAAATGATTTTAAGTTTTGACTTTGAAAATTTAAGACTCACCGATGAAGTAAGGACGTATGGCGTCCTGGCTGGGTCCAACGCTTCGGACAGAAAGCTACAAGACTCCAGTATGGACGCCCAACCCGTCGTGTTGTGGATATAACTGGAACAAGAGAAATTGAACTTTAATTTTTAAAGGTTAAGGCTGAAACTCAAAAAATTTTTTCATCGAAACCACACGTGTGGGGTATCAATACTATCAATGTGTAGTGCTTTAAAAATGATATTAAGGTTTCTAATATATTTTTTTATAAATGAAATAGTATGCGCGCGAGAGATTCTTCCAAAGTTAAAAAGTGAGGGGACGCCCACTTATTTCTGAACTATAGGATTCATAAAATATTAAATAAATGATATACATTACCATGAAATCTAACAACGAATTTAGCTTGAACGATATCTGGTCTGTTTTTTATTCGTCATAAACGGCCTAAGTAAATAAAACTTCTGGAACGATATGACATGGCGTCTTTCAAAGAGCGTATTCTTATATAACTGGGCGGCAACGCATCCCTGTGACCTCAACTGTTGCAAATGTCCATGGGCGGCGGTGACACTTTCCATCAGGTGAACCGCATTGCTCGTTTGCCTCCCTATGTTATAAAAAAGTCGCTTTTTTTATCCCTATGTCCCTATGTGCGCTTAAATCTTAATGATTTTTTTTTTTATAGATGGAGTGATTCAAGAGGAAGGTTTATATGTATAATAACATCCATAAGAAATACTGATATTTTTGAGGTTTCTAATGTGATAACGTATATAATTTATTTTTTTCGGTTACATTGCAAACGCATGCTCAACCCTACAAGATTTATCAAAATAATGTACTAAGTATTGTAAACAATAAAAAGGTCTAAAGAAAACCCCGCGATGGTATATATTTATCCCTTATGGATATCCCACAATATCAGTTTTTTGTCATTTCCTTTTAACGACAAATAATGGTCAATTTTCGAAGGGATTTTAACTAATACATCATTAATCCTTATCTAATTAAATACCTAAAATAAGGCCCCTTACAGAATACGATTTAAATGAATATTTTCGAAGACATTACAGATTTAAAATTGCTGTACGTGGACGTTTGCGGCGGTCGGCCGACCGGCAGGCGGGAGCGTGCCTATTACGAATATCACTATTGAACCCGTGCGAAGCATGGCGGGTCGCTAGTAATAAATAAAGTGTAAACTTTCTTGCGTCCAACCCACACTGGGCCCTCGTGGACGACTAAGGCCTAATCACCCTATACGAGTAGGCTCGTGCCCCTCAGTGGAGACGTTTAATGAGCTGATGATGATGACAATGTAAAATTGGTATTCCGTTACAAATTTAATGTTAATGGTTTAAAATAGTCATTATATTGTAGAATGAATTGTCTTCATTTTTACGTATTTTGCCACACAAATGACCATTTCGTTCTCTCACAACCTAATAAAACTTTCTTTTAATCTAAATAAATACTTTGAATTATCTTTTGATTTGATTACTAACCTCCGGTAGTGTGAAGCCAACTCCGGTAATGCGTTGTCCTGCCTCCTAGCGACCGAGGGAAGCGCTCGCAGTATTCGCGACCATAGACCGCGTAGACGGGCATGACCCGCCGGCACCCTACTCACGAATCTACACACCAAACTCTGAAAACAAACACATCAATATATCATCATCATCATCATTAAACGTCCCCACNAAACATATAAGTGCAAAACACTACTGTTTTAAAGAACGATATCTGGCAGTGCGGCGGTACCTACATATCCGAGTGCTTCTACAGCTGAGATATATGTTAGGCTACCAAGCCCCGCAACGTCCTAAGCCGAGGTTCGAGTCCTACTCTGGGATGCTAAGGGCTCGTTGTGTACATGTATAAGGCTCAGAACACTCTCTTTCTCCTCTATCCAACCTATCGCAGTCCACTACTGGACAAAGGTCTCCCCCATTTTGCCCCAGATATCCCAGTCCTACGCTTTTCTCATCCAGCCTCCACCAGCGACCTTTCGCAAGTCGTCGGTCCATCGGGCCGAGGGCGTCCTACGCTACGCTTGCCGAGACGCGGTCTCCACTCCAGAATCGTCTGCTCAACGGCCATCGTTCTGCGACATACGTGACCAGCCCACTGCACTTCAACTTGCTAATCCGGCGGGCTATGTCGGTAACTTTAGTTCTCTTACGGATTAAATTATTTCTGATCTTATCCCTAAGAGAGACCCGAACCATTTGCGCTCGCCAATTGTCCGGTGAAGCTGTAAAGGCCATCTGCGGCCAAAACTGTAGTCAGTTCGAAAAAAATCTTCTTACAGTCGCTTATTTCCGAAAGAGTTTAGGTAGAAAGCTGTATAATATAGGGTTGTAGGCATAAGCTGAGTAGGAGCGACGGCGCCGTCCTCTCTGTCACATTAGATATTCGTCTAAGATTTGAGGAAAATTTTCACTCGTAATATTCTCTTGAAAGTATCGTGTAGAGTGCTGTGACCATGCGTAATGGACAAATGAGGAAATTATTTTTACTACGGGGTTCTTATTTTACAACTAATGCTGATTCACAGGGCCATGGCTTTTAAATCCATAAATAGCAGTTCATGTAGTTATCCTTAAAGTAGTTGTTTGGTAAACAGTTGTTATTTAATGATTTTTAGGCTCAAAGATATAATTCAAAAGTACAAATTTCGTATTTAATAGTCTTATTATAAATATGCATGCCTTTTATAAAAATCAATATCAATCAATAACATTTAATATAAACTTCACGTATTAAAATACAGATCTAAATTAGAGTATCTAAAGAAACTATTGTGCAAAATATATGAAGTAATTTCAGACCCTTCCTTTTTTTATACAAACATTAAAATCTAGTGATAAAGTCCTTAAATAATAATAAATATCTCCTGACACGGCGCCGTCTAGTTCCAAACTAAGCATTTAGGCTGTAATATAGGTACTAAACATTTTTTGTAAATATAAAAATTGTAACATAGTAAACACCCAGACCAATAAAATCAGACGCTTATCACATATGTTTGTACTGCCCGGGGAACCCGGAACCCTTGGTGTAAGCGTCTTAACCCTAACACAAAACGGGTCGTCAATACAAAAAAAAAGAATCCCAAAATGTCTGTACAGTGTTGTCAACAGAGCGCGGGGGGAGTTTTCTAGTAATTTTCCGATATATAAGTATCCGTTTTAAGCCATGTATCTTTACGCATTATAATTATGTACAGCGGAGATTTAGCGCGAGGCTCCACTTCTGTTTGAATTACGCCTCTTATTTCAGGGGCGTATGTATTATATTCATATGTATATTCTAATGTGGGGGTATATATAGAGTGTTTTTAGAGGTATAGAACTTTGAAATGGGATAAAGCAAAGATGTTTTTTGTATCAATATGAAATTTCATCATCATCATCAGCTCATTAAACGTCCCCACCGAGGGGCACGAGCCTACCCGTATAGGGTGATTAGGCCTTAGTCGTCCACGCGGGCCCAGTGCGGATTGGACGACTTCACACACAACCTTCGAATCTCTTCGCAGGCGTGCATGAAGGTTTCCTCACGATGTTTTCCTATGAAATTTACTTATTATAAACTACTGATTCGCAGTGGTAGAATCAAATTATACATTCATAAGTGTTATTTATGGAACTAAATGGACTATATATATTTTGAGTTCGACAGCAGACATGCAATCGTTTTAAAAAATAATCACTTTTACTCTGACCCCTATATATAGTCTCAAACCTATACTTAAAATAAAATGTGTTATATAATGGTAACTTTAAAACATTTTAAGGTTCATATTAAACAACTTTCAAAATCTTAGAAAGCTTTTTTTATGCTACAGCAGGCAAACGAGCAAACGGCTCATCTGATGGTGAATGACACCGCCGTCCATGTATATTTGCAATACCAGAGGGCACTGAAATGCGTTGCCAGGCTTCCAAACCACATTTATTCCAATTTTCCAAAATACTTCCTCACACTTAACCTATCATCCAAAATGTGTTGTCAGCTTGTTCAAATAATCCCTAACAAGTGGCCAGCTACTACTCCTTGTAACACGAAGTATCACGCGATCATAAATCATGCCCTACAGGCGAAGGGCTTTTGGAAACTATTGCGAACTTGTAGGGGGCTCGGGGTAGTTTTATTGGCACAGTGGCGTTTGCATTATAAATACTGCAGACGGGATTCATTTATGTTTAAACCGAAGCTTGCTTTGAATGGAAATGCGTGTGTATGGTATTTTTCGTGACGTTCAAGGATTACAAGATACAATTTGTAGTTTATTGTTAGTTTAAATATGAAAGCACAGCGTTGATCGGTATGGACTGTTGCCTTCCAATCTGGAGGCTGCAGGTTCAATTCCCGCCACGGATCAATGTCTTTTCGGATTTTCGAAATTATATGTACGTTTATGGGACGTTCTTACGGTGAAGGAAATTAAGTTTCCTACCTGCGCACGCCTAAGAAGTTGTGCGTGAAGTCGGCCAGTTCGGACTGGATGACTATGGCCTATACACCTTGTACAGGTAGTCTTCTGCCCCTCGGTGGGGACGTTGAGTGAGCTAAGATGATGATGTAAAAAAGCATAGAATTCCAGTTGGAATGAAGGGCTGGTAATTGTCGTAGAACCGATGGCCGTTAGAGCAGACGAGTTCTGGAGTGGAGACCGCGTCTTGGCAAGCGGACTTGCGAAATAAAGATAGTAGGGTTAGTAGAGAAGACCGGGATTACAATAGGTTAACAGATTTAGTGAATTCAAGTGCCACACTAACAATGCTGAGTCGGATAAAGGCTACAGTGAAAAGAATTTTCTTTTGAAAGGAAAAGGGTACTTGTACATGAAAGAAAGAACATTATCATTATCAGTCTTTAATACACACTGCGGGCCAATTTTTGTAACCTCACGTAATTACTACTAAAATCATAATATTTGTATGAACCAATGTTCAGCTTTAAAAAGGAATTGAATTAGTTATTTAATTGATAATTATGTTCGTTTAAAAGGCGTAATACTATTTAAAATTGATTAAAAAGTATTTGAATAAGTTATTCTACTGATATATTGGTTATAAAGAGGCGTAATACTATTTCAAATTGAAGTGGACAACGGCATGAATGGACCCACACGTTCCTTTTCACGCACTATGTGCACTACGAAAAATAGACAAAAAAACCCACTCGCATCGCGTTTTTTAATTGAACCGAACGAAGAGTGAGAGTGAAAAGATTTTTAGGACTTTTTTACCGTTCACGCAATTCAATGGAATATTTTAGGCTTGAAATACCGCGGTCATTCGCTGTTAGATCTAAAAAAAGGACGCGCGAACGTACGGTGCGTTTTTTATACTTTTTTCCGGTTGTAGTTTGTTTTTAAAAAGTGAAAACGTGTCTATGGTTTATGATCGGGAATAGTATTACTACGGAATGTTTACGCGGTTTTTTATTGTTTTTTTTATCATGTTGTTTGGTGTTGGCTTTAGAACACAAACTTAACACGAAAATGGGTGCAGTGAGGTGTGTGTGAAATTGATAGTAATAAATAGGTATTGATCTGTACTATACCTTATTATTGAGCATCGGTAGCTCAATGGTGTAAACTGTCGCCCTCCTATCGGGAGAGCTGAGGTTCAAATCCCGCCACGTACCAATGTGTTTTCGAATTTCGAAAACCATATGTACGTTATCCGACGCTCTTACGGTGAAGGAAAACATCGCGAGGAAACCTACGCACGCATGCGAAGAGATTCAAAGGTTGTGTGTGAAGTCGTCCAACCAGCACTGGGCCCGCGTGGACGACTAAGGCCTATACACCCTATACGGGTAGGCTCGTGTCCCTCAGTGGGGACGTTTCATGAGCTGATGATGATGATACCTTATTACAGCGAGATTAATATCAAAATCTGAATGACGTGTTTGTATTATACACTAATATAGGCATATATTTAAATTTTGCTATGTAGGTATTTAGATATTGTTACAATTTACTAAAAGTACATACGTAATACTATATATAACAACATGCCTAGATTGCAAAGAAATCACAATTTTATAGGTTTATTAAAATTGACATTTCGTTAAAATATGTCAAGTCAATATGAAACAATATTCTGTATATAGAAAAGTCAATCAAGAAGCCTATCATCCTACTGGATTGTACAGGCCTTCCCGCACAGCAGGACTGTTGGTCAGTTAAATTACTTAAATTGATGAAGTAAACCAATCTATCCCATTAAACTTTGAATTTTGATTGTTAACTATACAATTAAAATGGATCTTTGTATTATATAATTTCGGAAATGTTCCTTGTTGTCTGCTACATAGGTTAATTTGTAGCAGACAACATCCTTTAAATAATTTCTGAAATTTATTGTCCTAAATAAATAACTTTGATTAGATTCTATAAGTCGCGATTCGTAAGCTTCTCGAAAGCTAGAGTATCCTCCAAGAGACGCTACTCGTATATACGCTCCATATCACCGCAATCGGCGCATTTTTGCAGAATATCATATTGCATCAAACTAAAACCGGCATGATAACTCTAACACACAACACGGACTGTAATAAAAATTATATGCTCCAATTTACGATGGTGCGGGGTGGGTGGACCAAAAAATGCCACCCAACCCCCTGATTGTGGGATCGAATCCCGCTAAACGAACGGGCGCAAGCGAAAAATTCAGGGAGGCAACGAGTGAGCGCGATACATTTTTATTATCATTATCCTTTTCTAACGAACTATGAGGCTGTATTCGGTCGTAATTATTAATTTGGTGGGCGCGTGTGCGTGAGTGCGCGTGTGTGCGCTTTTAAAATTCAAATTAACATGAGTGATACCGGATTGGGCGGACACTATTGTGCTGGATGTTGCATATTATAGGATTGATGAGGGAAATGCCAGACAATGAGTGCCATTTTGTTTTTATTCTACGCGCGAATTTTTGTATGTTTCCAATATTAAAAGAACAATTTAAGGTAGTTCACAACCATGATAGTCTATCATGGTTGTGAACTACCATCATAATAATTGTAGTTAAAACATTTCATCACATTAACCCATTAAATTTGATGGACGGACGCCCTCCGGCCCGATGGACCGACGTCTTGCGAAAGGTCGCTGAGGGAGGCTGAATGAGGAAAGCGGAGGACCGGGATATCTGGCGCAAAATGTGGCAGACCTGTGTCCAGCAGTGGACTGTGATAGGTGAAGAGAGAGAGAGCCTATTAAACGTACCCATCGAGGGGTACGAGCCTGCCGTAAAGTGTGTATAGGAATTAGTCGTCCACGCAAGCTCAGTTCGGATTGGCTGACTTCACGCACAACCTTTCTCTTTGAAGCGTGCGTAGGTTTCCTCGCGATGTTTTTCTTTACCGTAAGAGCGTTGGATAACGTACATATAATTTTGAAATTCGTAAACACATTGGTACGTGGTAACAATTTTAACCTGCACTCTCCAAAGCGACCATAACAGTGGTTTGAACCATCGACGCTGGTATTTATAAATATTAATTCAGCTAACTTATCTATACTTACTAATATATAAAGCTGAAGAGTTTGTTTGTTTGTTTGTTTGAACGCGCTAATCTTAGGAACTACTGGTTCGATTTGAATAATTCTTTCAGTGTTAGATAGCTTATTTATCGAGGAAGGCTATAGGCTATATATCACGCTACGAGTAATAGAAGCGGAGCAGCAATGAAAAATGTTTCAAATCGGGGGCATATTTTATACTTGGAGCTTCCGCTGCGTATGCTGCGTAAACGGTTAAAGTTACACAAAAGTCATGTATGAAAGTATTGTTCTGCTTTTAAAGGTCTACAAAAAGTCCGCGACCATATGTCTATCTTTTAAGGTTAGCTCACTATAACATATTTTTTGCTAAAAAAAATTTCTGTAATTGACCCGAAACCTTTAAAGTTGGAGGGAGGGGAAATCCTATGTATAGTGATAAATGAAAGTACCGTGTTATCCCGAATTTAATGCGAGCGAAGCCGCGGGCCAAAGCTAGTAAAACAATATTAATAAATAAATACATGCAACCATTTTGAATACAATGTACAAAATAAACTTTCCCTGCTATGGGATGCTTGGGTCACCCATCACTCGGGTTCCGAACCAATTAATGGTCACCAACTTTACCAATTGTTAACTGATAGTAATATACCTACTCGTAGCTATCAAGAAATCTAGTAAGACCTCTTATCTTTGCTATGCCTTGCAGGGTGTCACATGTATACCTTCTGGAAAACCTGCATCTGTACCATCTTATCCATGTAATATGTCTGTAAATATTTATCTGACGGTGACTGCACTATGTACTATCCCTCACATTTTATTGTTACTAACTACAATAAGTCTATTTAACTTGAATAAAAAAATAAGTTAGGTAAAAAAAAATATCGCCAAAAGGCCAAGTCACACAACATTAACCATAATAATAAGTAATCGCAGTAAGGAACCTCAGACTTGTCTTGATTTCATTACTTTTTAGGGTTCTGTATCCAAATGGCACAAAACGGAACCCTTATAGATTCGTCATGTCTGTCTGTCTGTCTGTCCGTCCGATAACACAACCCCTTGTTTCTCCGAAACGATAAGCATTACACTATTCAAACTTTGTACGTATATGTATTCTGTAAACCGCTATTAGGTTTTAATAAGAAGCTTGAAAAAATAATAATATATCTTGGGGTTCCCCATACATTGAACTGAAAATCAAAATTTTATTTTCATCGTACTCCCACGTGTGGGGTATCAATGTGTAGATAATTAAAATGGTATTGAGGTTTCTAATATCATTTTTTTTATAAATTCAATAGTTTGCGCGAGAGACACTTTCAAAGTTGAAAAAAGTGTGTCCTCCCCACTCTAGTTTCTAAACTATGGGGTTAATAAAATCGAAAAAAATATATGATGTACATGACCATAAAACCTCACTACGAAATTTAGTTTGAACGATTTCTGATGTAGTTTTTTATTTATACGTCATTAACGGTGAACCACAATTTTTTCATATTAAAGTTTTAGTAGGTGCCTAAGTAAATTAAAATAATTTTATTTAATGTTACTTGCTGCTGCGGAACCCTCCACGTGCGAGTCCGACTCACGCTTGGCCAATTTTTAGAGATAATCAAGCAGCTCCATCAAGACTTGGCTAGATTTTTTACTAATGTTTTTGGTGGGATTTTATTTTACTACTAGCTTTTGCCCGCGGCTTCGCTCGCATTAAATTCGGGATAACACGGTACTTGCATTTATCACTATACATACGATTTCCCCTCCCTCCAACTTTGAAGGTTTCGGGGTCAATTTCAGAATTTTTTTAGCAAAAAATATGTTATAGTGAGCTAACGTTAAAAGATAGACATATGCTGTCGCGGACTTTTTTGTAGACCATTAAAAGCAGAACAATACTTTTATACATGACTTTTGTGTAACTTTAACCGTTTACGCAGCGTACGCAGCGGAAGCTCCAAGTATGAAAAAATACCCCCGATTTTGAAACATTCTTTATTGCTGCTCCGCTTCTATTACTCGTAGCGTGATGATATATAGCCTATAGCCTTCCTCGATAAATAAGCTATCTAACACTGAAAGAATTATTCAAATCGAACCAGTAGTTCCTGAGATTAGCGCGTTCAAACAAACAAACAAACTCTTCAGCTTTATATATTAGTATAGATATGAATGATATCATTCCCCGTATACATTCTTTTTTATGTTACTCAGTGTACAAGACGGTCAAAACACTCACCTGATAATAAGTGATACGCCTGACCATGACATAGCAGTCTTGCTAGAGACCGACAACTGATAGACAGCTATTTTTCTCCATCAACGCTGATTCCTGAGACAGTAGATGCCCTCATCCCGGAACACAAGTGCAAAACACTCCTCTTTCTCGGGACGATATCTGGCACTGCGGTGGTACCTACCTAGACGACTCAATACCGAGTCTACTGCCGGGTAATAGTGATTCCCTTGATGATAAAGGATATTAATTGTGGACCGCTATTGGGCATCGTGCTAACTAAGAAACTGTAATACCATTGAAGAAAAAGCTGTTCTCCTACTATCTATGAACAAGTATTGATTATGGCCGGCAGAGCTTGTTTAACGTAATTATGGAAATTAACTTTGCTGCGGTTCGATAAAGGGCAATTTTCATTGCATTGTTAGATTTAGGTTACATGGAGCCGAAATAGACGAGATGGCACCAAACATTTATAAAAAAATACCATCGACATAAAACGATTACAATTAAATGAATTTAAAATTAAAATGAAACAATTATTAATAAAGAAATGTTATTAAGATTTGACAGAATTTGTTTCCTTTTGTTTTGGCCAGCTGGAAGAAATTTCATTGTGAAATAAACTGTGCCTTTGTACGTACTTTTCCATGTTTATTGTGTTTTGTCTTTTCTGTGTGTGCATAAATTGTTAAATAAATAAATAAATTCTTAAATTAGAATATTTTTTAAAGATTGATTTATGGAAATGCATATTCAATTTGTAATTAATTATTCTGCATGATAGGCTATATTACTAATTATAATTGTATGAACAAAGCATTTGTATACCATCTGGTATGACATGTTGGAACTTATTTTATGTATTACAACTACTGTTAACACATGTTCAGACAAATACATTATCTTTATCTTTATGGAGAGTGGTAGTGAAAGGTTCGATTTGTTGAAACTAGGGTTACGGGTTCGGAAGTCTTAGACAAGTTTTATAGATTAATTTATCCAGGCATAATGCGCTTTTATACTGGATTTCGACAAACACTATTTCGACAGCACTATTCGGGTAATCACATGTTCGACGGGTTGCTAGTTCGACAGCATACTACTTGGACTAAACACAGGTCTTGCTAAGTCAAAATCCAGGTACTGAAATGAACGTCACGACACAAAAATATTCAATATAAAACATGATGAATTGATGACAGAGCGCTTATTTTTTTTTATTGTTGTTGGTTTCATTCAAACCGCTCATGGTCAGGTGGATCACTTACCATCAAGTGATCTTCTTGACAGTCCTGTACATTTTGTAACATGAAAAACAACAATGCACGTTGTCTTTCCCATACAGCATGGTTATGAGGAGATAAACTGTTCCACCACGCGGGCCCAGTGCAGATTGATGGGTGATTTATATATTGACCTTGAACAAAAATAATGCCTGAAAACCCTAAAATTTGAGACTAGAACTAACTAAATCGTATATTAGTTTCTGGGAAATGAAACAATTTACAAAACAAAACCGAATCACAAAATACATCGGGTTCATACAATAGTTCTGTCGGTTCCATAAATCAACAAAGCCCGTGCTACGAGTATAAAAACATACTTAAATATTTATACTTGGGGATATTGACAAGACGAACGAATTGGCTGCCGACTACGACGATAGCTACGAGAATCGTGACCGTAGTACTACGTCGTAGTAGGGCGACGTCAAAAACAATATTTTGCTACGCCTTCTAATTTGTGCTGGGTGAATGGTGATTCAGGGAAATTTTGTTTTATTAATCATTCTATGGTTACGTCACGCTTTGTTCGGAGACGCATTTTTGATGTTTTTATTGTGCCTTTTTTCTATGATAATTTTGTGCTTATATTTTAATTTTAAAAGAATATTATTTTTTCATTAAAAAATGACGGTAATTTAATTTTACTCTAACGTGATTTGTTTTGGCAATTTACTATCATTTCATGATTAATATGGTGTAACTTTAAAGAGGTAGGCTGTAAGTTGGGTTAAGAAGAAATCTAAGGACTTATTATGTCGATCGAAATATATCAAGAAGCGCAATAAGTAGTAGTAAATCTAACCGACTCTATGGGAACTTTAATAATATAATATTTCAAATTAAAAAGAGGACCCCAAAATTTTCGAAGTATCAATCAAATTTATTACCTACAGACATCATGCCTAAGAAATAAAGATAAAAACATATTGCCCAAAGTTGTACGATAAAAAGACCAAAATCCAGGCACACTTTTATCTGTCTCTTCAACCTATCGCAGTCCACTGCTGGACATAGGTCTCCCCCATCTTGCGCCAGATATCCCGGTCCTCCGCTTCTCTCATCCAGCTCCCACCAGCGACCTTCCGCAAGTCGTCGGTCCATCGGGCCAGAGGGCGTCCTACGCTACGCTTGCCAAGACGCGGTCTCCACTCCAGAACTCGTCTGCTCCAACGGCCATCGGTTCTACGACATACGTGACCAGCCCACCGCCACTTCAACTTTCTGATCCGGCGGGCTATGTCGGTAACTTTAGTTCTCTTGCGGATTAAATAATTTCTGATCTTATCTCTAAGAGAGACTCCAAGCATAGCTCGCTCCATTGCGCGTTGATGAACTTGTGAACCAATCCCGCAGTCAGTGTCCATGTCTCAGCTGCGTATGTTAGCACGGGTAGGACGCATTGCTCAAAGACTTTCGTCTTTTAGCATTGCGGAATAGTTGACGTTAAGACATGACGTAGCTTACCGAATGCCGCCCAGCCCAACTGAACCCTCCTACTAGCCTCCTTCTCGAAGTTATACTTTTATCTTTAAGATTTTCTTATAAATGCTTCTAATCGTACATATAGTAAAGCTAAACATTCAACATGAACATACATACAACTTCGTCGTATAAAAGGGAAAATCCGATCATTAAGATGTTTGAAAGTAAACTTTAAACAACAACAATTACGTTCTAATTTTGTGAAACATGATCGGAATTGGCTATTCAAATCGTTCAGTCTCAGTTTTTGTAACAGAGGGCGATAGCCTCACCATCCAAATATAAAAGATGAGATCTTATAATTATTTCTTCCTGTACAGAAATTGGGTCGGGCACTCGGTCAAGGGAACTTTCAGGCGTTCTCGTTCCCCCTTGTTTAAATTAATGTTAATATTTATGCACGCTTCATTGGTCTATCGTGGTTATAGAATTTTACAAAATGGCGTCACACAAAATTTAATTCTTTTTTGCAATAAGATGAAGACAAGGTTCATTGTTAAAATAAATAGCAGTTTTTTCATTCAGGAATAATATAGTTTCTGCCGCTCTAATTTCCTAATATTTTAGTTTTCTTTTATATTATTTAGTCTGAGTAAGAAATCAAAGTCAAAGTCAAAAACGTTTATTTCAAATTAGGCTTACAAAAAACACTTATGAACGTCAAAAAATATACAAAAATGTAATAAAAAACGATTAAAATACTAAATGAAAAATGAGTTTTGATGCTTTGAAAAAAAGCGCTTCAGTGGTTTGGCCTGTTGAGAAAGAAGCACTCAAGAAAACTCAACAGTGTAGCCTTTTTTAAAAACAATTCCTTAATGTAACAATATATCATAAACACTGAAATATCTGAGCAGTTTAAGACCACGGATTTTTATCACATAAATATTCGTCAATAGTGTAGTACCCTTTTTTAGAAAGGTGTTGTTTGATTCTAACTTTAAACATATGAATGGGCAACTCTTCAATATTTTGCGGTACCTTATTGAAAAACTTTATACATCTTCCTATAAAAGATTTACCTATTTTATGTAGTCTCAAGTCCGGAACAGCAAGTTTGTTTTTATTCCTAGTATTAAAATTGTGTGAATCACAATTTTTCTTAAAGGTGTTATAGTATTTACGAATATAAATTAAATTTTCATAAATATATTGCGATGCTACAGTCATTATATTTATTTCTTTAAAAAGTTCCTTAAGAGAGTCACGTGGTCTAAGGTTGTAAATCTCTTAAATAATACGAATATTCATAAATCTTTTACGCATCTCTATCGGGGCTTTTATTATAAGTACTTAGGAACGGATAAACTATAAGTACCTTCTATAAAATATAGTACTCCTCAACTCGTAAGTTCTAGATGTAGGAACCAACTTCTCGGATACACCATAACCGTCGTTAGTACGAGTAGCCTTAAAAAAGACGCTCAAAACGAATCTCTTTATTTCAATCTTGATTAGTATCGTATTCTTTATTGTACTACAACTACTACTAACAGTTTTCCAAAACCCCTTTAACCCTTTGAACGTCATGGCAACTAATGACGTCAGTAAAAATAGATTTTCATTTGTGTCTGTATTCCTGGCGTTTGTAGGATTAAAGACGAGTGTGGTCAAAGAAGGCCTAGTCTTCTGAACTTAGACTATACTATATAGTACTTTATTACCAATGTAGACATTTTTATAAATAAATAAATAAATATCTACTGACATTCACACAGCGCCATCTAGCCCCATGTTAAGTGTGAAGCCTGTATGGGTACTAAACAACGGATAAACATACATATTAAAATTTTTTTTGTTACTACATATTATAGATAGAACCACCAGACCATTACAAACAGACATGTTCATGCACATAAATGTTTGTACTGCCCGGGATCGAACCCGGAACCTTGTGTTGCAGTCGACCTCTCAACCGCAACACCAAATGGGTCGTCAAATATAGTCATGAAGCGTTCCTCACGATGTTTTCCTTCACCGTAAGAGCGTCGAATAATGTACATAGGAAATTCGAAAACACATTGGTACGTGGCGGGATTTGAACCTCAGCCCTCCCGGTAGGAAGGCAACATTCCACACCATTAAGCCACTGACTCCCCAAATTAAATTAGGTTTTATTTTTAGTTTTGAGTATATAGGTCTTTCGAATTTGTATGCTGTGCGTCACAAACGTTGAAGATTGGAAATCCAAAGCTAGAAATCAGCTTCACCTACAATTATATATCTAGCAAAGTAACTTATCAACCTACTTTAATCCACTTCTGAACATATTTCATCCCTATTTTGTGCCAGATATTCAGGTTTTCTAATTTCTTCATACAGTTTTGCCCTTTACCAAGTCGTTAGTCCATCAGGATCGTAAGGGTATAACGTGTTATTAGTAAAATTATTGTTGACCGGCCTCCAGAATGGCATCTACATAAATAACTGAAAATATTATTTATGACTCTTAATTATAGAGGTTGAACTAAAATTATTAGTAAAAAAATATTTTCTTTTTTCCATTAAACATATCGTTCAGAGTTACGTTACATTTTAATAACGTTTATGGTGACATGAACCTTCTCATAAATATTAAAAAAAACATTTCTGTTGGTTATTTTCTATATAAATATATACGTTTTTATTAACACTAGAAGATCCTGAGATTAGCGAGTTCAATCAAACACAGAACTCTCATCTTAATAATAAGTGCATGCAGATGAAATGATA
>PQWD01007535.1:22528-77749 GCA_019425675.1 Leucinodes orbonalis
GGGCACACTGTCCTAACACAGCTGGAGCTTAGTAAAGATATTAGAAAGTAGGTCGAACTTAAAACAAGTACCCATAAAGTTCAGTGTACAACAAAACTTCATTTATAATAAAAAAATGCTATGACTTTAAACTATCACGGTATCGTCACTGCACTGATGATAAGATTAGTAATTTCAGGCAAGCAGCTTTATATGGATGATTAAAAATATGTCAAAAAAAACTTATATATGTCAGAAAAGCTGAAATTTGGTAAGCAAGCTTATAAATAAGTGCTTAAACAACTTGAAATCTTTATAAGCCGGATGGAACCTGGGACCCTTGGAGTAGTAGTACATAGCCGACGTCACGACAACCACATGAATCGCCAAAATAGTTATAAAAGTTACCATCAGTCATTGGTTTCATAAGCTATCAAACGAATAATCAGTTTAATGATAAGAAACACCGCCGTACTTGGTATTTTGTAGTTACAGAAAACAGCCTGCGAAATATTCAAAGGTTGTGTGTGAAGTCGTCCAACCCGCACTGGGCCCGCGTGAACGACTAAGGCCTAATCACCCTATACGGGTGGGCTCGTGCCCCTCGGTGGGGACGTTTAATGAGCTGATGATGATAATGAATTTGGATTTACTACAGGATAGGCCTAGCCTAGTATAGGAATTAATGTTACGTCTTAGAATAGGAAGCGTCTTCAGCACAACCTAAGCATATAAGCATTTACCTGTTCCCTATTGATTGTTGCATTGTGAATTTATTGTATTAAATATGCTAAAGTTGTCTAATAAACTTAATTTTTAACTCCCGATGCAAAAAGAGGGGTGTTATAAGTTTGACGTGTCTGTCTGTGTGTCTGTGGCATCATCACTCCCGAACGCATGCAGTGATTACAATTTAGTTTTTTTTGTATTAAAGGTGACTTATGTGCGAGTGTTCTTAGACATGTTTGATGAAAATCGGTTGAGCCGTTTACAAGTTGTGAGGAGTGAAAGTGGAGAGAGTAACCGAATGACTGCAAATATACTTAACCTACCTATAAAAAGTATGAAATAAAAATTAAATGAAAAATTTAAAAAACCCCGACACAAGAACTTAAGTAATTTTCCTTTAAAGAGTAAAAAATAATAAAAGAAACTTAATGTTAAAGTACCTAAGAATCTATTAATAATTCTAAAAAAAAAACGTCGCGTTGGGGGACCGCTCCTAATTATTCCAATTTAATACTTTAAACTAACAATTTAAAGTATTTAAATTGTTAGTTTAAGAGCGGTCTTTTACTTTAACATTAAGTTTCTTTTATTATTTTTTACTTTTTAAAGGAAAATTACCCAAGTTCTTGTGTCAGGGGTTTTTTAAATTTTTAATTGAATGAAGGACTTTTGATTTAGCTTTTGATAAAATCCGGGTTATATGTGGAAACTTTATCATCAGCAGTGTGCTTAACATTTTTTACCATAAACAATAACATACTCTATTTTTATTTCTCAGCTAAATTCGTAGAAAACTTCGTTCCCCGTCGACGAAAATTTCCCGTATGCTAGACGACTTCCCCACTATTTCCCTAATAGAACAATTTCCTTATAAATGACTCCACCGAAATACCAACTTAAGATAAGTGTCTTTTGACGCACGTTTTCGTATAGTAAAGAGATATTGTTTGGAATGTGTGTTTTGATTAAAAAAAGGCAAGTTTTATATGACTTATGCCGACATATTTTGTGTAATTGTTTTGGTTCAAAAGAGTCAATAGTTTTATATAAGTAAAGTTATAGCTGAGTAGTCGACTGCCAATGTTCTAGGTTCAATCCCCGCCAAATCAACATTTTGAGTGAGTGAGGTTGTACCATACGTATCATATTTAGAAACACCCAGTTCCTTTTCACCAAAAACATTTTCATATATATTTTAACTTAATAAAACCTTCCATACATCCGCCTTCAAATAATAATAATACGTTTATTTCATAATAAAATCAATCCAAGGGAAGCCATCCAAGAACTAAGGTTCCATGGGTTTGGTGTCTGTAGGTACTTGGAATACCGGTCGTCGAAAAGTCTCTGCCAGTAAAAAGTTTGTACAGACAATGTATAATTTAAGTATTAGTAGGACTATGATTCCTATAATGCTTCCATTACATATTATTGGATTTTTGTGTACTTTACGTCATCAAAATGTAATGTATGCATTAAATAGCAACCGAAAATAAAACAATTGACATAATATCGTTTTTGTTTGTAATATATTAAGTTTATAAATGTTTAATGGTAAATTGGTAAAACACACTTTTAATCTCCAAGTAATGTAGTATTCCTAAAGTACGTCCACGGCTGAACGAAGACCTCAACTAATGATTTGCACGCGGGCCGATCCCTAGCAGTTAACATCCATCTGCTACCCGCCACCTTAACCAGCTCATGAGTCTATCTATATACTATATTAACCACAAATTATAATTGAAATGTCCTGACATTATAGACAACCCTTTATAACATTATATTTCAAATACCACTTTTTATGTAAAACCTAAGGTATACTGAAGCTAGTATTTCGTAGGCACAACTCCTCACAATATGACTGACATATATTTACGAAGCTTCATTTCATTCATTCATTAAAAACGTATAAAAAAACCCACGAAACCAATCGAACTAATCTCGTATCGAGTCTAAATAAAATAATTAGGCGCGCACACTTCCGTACACCCTCTAAGCACTAAGCCGACCCTCAGCGAAAAAAAGCGAAATAAAACCAAGCCGGGGACGACCGTATTTTCATTATCTAACCCGGCTGTGACGCACAGCCTCCAAAAACGTACCTACTCGTATATTCATTTCCGTTCTGTTAATACCGCATACTTTTAACTGTCTAACTAGGTGGGCCTCCCCCATTCGACCCCCCCAACTCACACCGTCACTACTTACACGCGGTAGGCACAACTTTTATAATACTACGTACTCAGGCGCTTTTTAACGAACACCCCTGGGGGTGGCCACCTGCCTTCCACGCATACCGAAAAATACGCAAAACGGTAGGGGGCGTCACCCGCTGCCCCCCTGGTTAGAAGTACCCGTATTTTGCGTATTTTTAAATTATTCTCCACATGCGGGCGCGGTGTTTAGTTCCAAGTGAAGCTGGTTTTTTATTATTGCTTGTGACCTTTTCTTGGCGGATGTGGCGCGACGCGGGATGCTGCGTCGCAGATAATTTTTGTAGGTTAAAATTATATGTAGAAGAAATGAAATGAAAAATGAAATAAAAGTGTTTATTCAGTTTAGGTCCTTAAAGAACACTTATGAATGTCAATGAAGCTACCACTGGTTCGGAGGTAGTTTTCCACTGAGAAGAACCAGCAAGAAACTCAGTAGTTACTCTTTTCAAAAAAATTGTGTTGAATACAGATTCATTGTAATCAAAATAATTATATAAAGCAAATTATATTTTCAATTTTATCTATTATTGGTAAAAATATAATAATCTACAAAAGTACTATTAAGCAGTTAAGTATTTATAAATTAAAATAGATGACAACAAAAAAAAAAACAAAAGTAGTGCAGGCGTGGAAATCAACATGTCCATGAGTTTTATCATTATATAATCTTCAACACTATAAGCTTTTTTATTAAAATAGACTTTACATGAGACTTAAACTTATGCAGGGTAAATCAATTACATTTTGTGGTAGCTTATTAAATATTTTAATGCTTAATCCCACAAATGAGTTCCCAACCTTATGCAATCTAAGATTTGGAACGGCAAGTATAGTGACATTTTATTTGCTTCAATTGTTAGGCGGCAAGCAAGCCATGAGTAGCAATAGGTTGTTTTAAAATTTATGGATTTTTTTAGATAATAAGTACATGACATGAAATTAATGTTCTTTAACCAAGTTAATAAATACTTACGTAAGTTATATATTTTCGTAACATAATGAAATATAAAATGTATAACTTATTTATAAATACACTAAATTGTATAAAAACGGGAAATCATTTCATTGTGTTCAGATTTTCAATTGCATTTATTATTCGAAATTAGTTAATACTTCTTTTTAATATTTTGAATAATTTATGAAATTTTTCGTTCTCATCCAGTTGCTATAATATTGCAAGCGGAACAGAACGAAATATAACACGTTTATTTAAATCTCGATATATTATAAACTTAAATAAACGTGTATTCTTCCTTAAATATAATGATGAAACAATTGTTTTTGATTAATTTTATGCAGCCATAAATTTGACAGCTGCCTTAGGCTTTAGTAGTAGTATATTGTTACCATAGCCATAATAAATCTTAATGATGGCACAATACTTGATTGCAATTATCAAGAGATGATTACATAATTACCAACTTACCTATATTAAGTTACCTATATTTGAGGATTTTCTTTCTGTTTTTTGAGTCAATATATTCAATCAACGTTTTTGTTAAAAATACTTTATACATAGGCATGTAAGCCGAAAGTCTTTGAGCTTTGCGTAAGTTCTAACTAACATACACAGCTGAGACATGGACACTGACTGTGGGATTGGTTTACAAATTAAGTCACTCAACGGGCTATGGCGTGAGCTATGGCTGTGCTACGAGTATGGTGATATTTGTTAAAGGGACGTCTAGCAAAATGTGTGAGAACTATCTAACTATGACTACGAGTGATTAAAAGTAAACAAAAATAACATAAGAGTATAATTTTTATCTGTAAATAATCACTTTTAAAATATAATAATACAATAAGACCCATTTGGTGTTGCGGTTGAGAGGTCGGCTGCAACACCAAGGGTTCCGGGTTCGATCCCCGGGCAGCACAAACATTTGTGTGCATGAACATGTCTGTTTGTAATGGTCTGGGTGTTTTCTATGTATATATGTATGTATTACGAAAAAAAATGTATTTAAGTATATTTATCCGTCGTTTAGTACCCATAATACAGGCTTCACGCTTTACTTGGGGCTAGATGGCGATGTGTGAATGTCAGTGGATATTTATATTTATATTTATTTAATAAGAACTTTTATAATACACTCTTATATCTAGTTTCTTATCTTTAGTTTAAGTAACTTATTATAAACTAGGTTGAATATCTGTGTATACTGTATATGGATTACTGTTTAGACTTTTGTATAACTAAAATTATGAATTTGTTATACCAATGATAGTTATATGTTTGCGTACCATCAACAAATAAATAAGCAGCAACATCTCAAAACAAATATGCGAAAAAGTAACACAAATAAAAACAAACTATAACCGCCACTCTAATACGATAATACTTTTATTTTCGCCCAATAAAAATAAGAACAGCCAATTCGGCTATCATGAAAAACCTGCCACTTACTCACGGAAAATCCCACTCAAAATATCATAAGCATATTTTCTTTACCGAAAATAAATATTGTAACGCTATGAATAGGCAAATATTGTGGTAGGAAAAGCTGTGATAGTTTCCAAATGGTATGCGGTATTATGTGTTCTATGGCACTTAGGAATAAAGTCCACATTCATAAGAAAGTCTGTCAGGGGATGTTTTTGTATGTCGCTGTCTGACACATCGCCTTTGACGTGTGATGTTATAGTACGATTCACCAAAGAAGACCAAAAATGGCGGCCGTCTGCGCATGTACACTAATGAACAAAATACTTACATCAAAATAATATTTTTATTTGAATGAACTCATATAATCAAATTATAATATAAATGTTCAGTGCCT
This sequence comes from Leucinodes orbonalis, assembly GCA_019425675.1. Taxonomy (NCBI): domain Eukaryota; kingdom Metazoa; phylum Arthropoda; class Insecta; order Lepidoptera; family Crambidae; genus Leucinodes; species Leucinodes orbonalis. Next base: position 28,236 of record PQWD01007535.1, read on the forward strand.
CAAAAAACAAATTTATACTAAGTATAGTAAATTTAATCGCTGCCTCGAATTGCATGATTCCCTCTATCGTGGAATTCCAGGATTCGATGATTTTGAGGTCCTAGTACCTGGCCTGGTCCTGCACCAAAATGATCATCTTCAGATACTACAAGATCAGAAAAACCTGACGACGAAAAATCTTCCACTCGGATGATTAATTCTTCCGTCATCTCATCCACGATGTGATCACTTTTTATGTAATTTTTTTCTATACATTTTACTTTGTCACATAGTTTTTTCCATTCTGGCCCCATTAGATTAACTTTTTCCTTTATAAAATTAATTACAAAGCTTATATCCCACTTAACGTTTTGCTACTTACAGAACTTTTACGGAGGCCCAAGCCATTTCAATAAATGGCTCAGCAAACTAAAAAAAAATACAATAAATAATAAAATGCAACGAAACAGTTTTCCTTCCGAGTGTATTCTAGAGTACTGTCAGCGCACCAAATTCAATATAGACGAATAGCGATACAGCAACCTTGTCCTCAGACGCGCGCCGACCAATGCGTTGCCCCGCTCTTACAGTATTACTCCCGCCCCTCTGCCGTACCCCCTATAGACCTAAAAAATGACTTCTGCGCATAGTCTTCTTTCGTGAATCGTACAATACAAGTTGTTTGAGGTTACTCGTTACAACTTCAAGTCGATTACAATTTCGCCGAAATGTCGTTTAGTATATCGAAAAAGTTAGTTTCAATTTAAATTTTGCTCATTTGTGACACGTTGTCGTGTCAAATGAGCAAATTTAAACATTATCAAATACTATCTAACGTAGCTTTAATATAAAATAAATATAATTTAAAAAAATTCGGTTATTATTACTATTTAATTAGTTATAATAAGTACTACAAAAGGCAAATTCTATCTGAGTTAAGCAGCACCCGCTACACGCAATTCGTAGCTTCGTAGATGCACCGTAGCGAAACGCCTGCCCCGCATTTTACAGCAAGATGTTGCAGCGAGAAATTGCTGTTGAATTTCGGACAGGCGTTGACTCGCTCATTGTAATGGCGGATGTTATCGACGCGTTTTTGCCGATGAACAGTATGCGGCGCTATAAATGTTTTATCCTCGTATGGCATGTTTAATTGGCTTTTTAATTGGTTTTCAGTTCTAAGGGATCTTCAAACACGTTTGGTCGATTGAAAGCTTTGGGGTATGTGTAGAAAGTGTAGTAAATTGGAAAATGCATTTTTAGGATCAAATTATTTTGAAATTATCTTGAAAAAGAGAAAGTTCAGGTATAGTTTACTTTAGAGCTGCTTTATTTTTTAACGTTTCCTTATCTAAGACCATCGGTGGACTGCATAAATTTGAAACGAACACGGTGTGCTCTTAGCTGCCTTCTTTTTGCACTGCTGTGTATGGTATCTCTGTTTCCGTATCCTAAGTTTTATTGTGTGTTAAAATAGGTGAGAAAGAAGCTTTTTCTGTTTGTAAAAGTCTCGATAAGTGAAGCTAGTTGCACGAGTGGGTGCGAGAGGCTGTCGTAAGTTTACGAGCGGGGAGCGTGCTGCGGTACGTCGCGACTGCTTTACGGTCAATGAAACCCGGAATCACGGCCGCTATCTCAGCAATGTTCGAGGCCTAAATAATAAATTCGACGCGCCCCAATCCCCGTTTGAGTCACACAAACATCGGAGTAAAACAATTTATTACAAAATGTAAACAGGAAGAGCCGTATTTTCATTTAGAATACGATTTCCCGATGCCCCCGCGCCCCCACCCACGGCATAGACGAAAATACCCGGTTATGATTAATTCCAAATGCGCCGCGCATTGATCAAGAAAGCAGCTTTTTACTCCAAACTACCCATCCCCCCTCCGCCCCCCGCACCCTCTCCTAGCGAGCGAGTGAGACTAATGCAGCGTCTCCTGTCTCGCTCTAAAACAAAGATGCTAAAACTTCTTTCGCTAGTATGAAGATTTTAATTTCATATTTTTGACGAAACGGGTCTAATTTTAGTGACGGCGCCACGCGAAACGCAGCTTTATTGCGAACAAAATAGAACCCAATTCAACCCTGTGCACATGCGCACTTGCAACCGTTTTCTAATTCCGAATTAGTTTTCGAAGTGAAAAGATACAGTCCCAAGACTGTGCGCGTTGCCGAATTAATATCATACTATATTCCCCACATTTTAAGATTGAAATTGCTTTGAGTCGCGCTCACAAGAAATAATTCTCCACTTGTACCCCGAAATTAGTCGAATGAGGAGAAAGGGGTTCATACGATGGGTGGTTTTAAAAGAAGAAGGCAAAAAGGTGGGGATAGAAAGATGCGCAAAGACTTAGTTCCCGCGGGGTGGATGGGGGTGTTATAAAATATATAATTCTATACTTACAATACTTGTAAATACGGACGCGGAAATAGGAGGCGCGCTGTGTCTTGGTACTTGCTCGATAGCTTCCGTATTCAGTAATTAAGTTACGAATTAAGTGGCGGGGAATCGTCTTTACGTGTGTATGGATTTATAAGATGCAAATTGATTTGAAAGAGAGCAAATAGGGAGAGGTTAGTTGGATCTAACTAGAGAAAAAAAAGGAAGAGAATGTACTATGAAGATGATAAGTATTTAAATATTTAATGGTAAGAAGTCATTTACAATGGAACAAACTTGCATAGATAAAAATTTGTGGATGCCTAAAATATATAAATTGTTAATATTTTAATTGGTAAAAAATCGACGTCTATCTTAGCAGTAATTATTTTTGCACTGCGTGATTGTTAGTTATGATAAATGATTATTGTTTAAGCATATAGTCCAATTTTTCAGTTTTACCACACAAAGATGATACTTGCAAAACATGTAAATCTTTGCTGCAAGCTATCTTCTAAAATTACTTGTGGTAAGAAGGTGCATTGATTGAAATAAAATGTTTAACAAATTGACAAATAGGAATTTAATTTACAACAATGTACAATGTACTTAACAATGTACTTTATAGTTGAACTAAAACGACAAATGTTTCTATTGCGATTGAAATGTTTTTTTTTCATGCGGAAACCGTTTTTAGTGATAATAATGACTTGAAGGTTCTGAAATATATGTACCTATATAAAATTTTTCCTGTTATTATTATTTTATTTTAAATATCCCCTCGCGTGCGTCTTACAAGTATCAAGGCGGTAGAGCGGCGTATAGCGCTACATTCGCTGATATTTAGTCGCGAAACGGGATGTATTATAAGGCGGTAGTTGTTTAAAATAAGAGCAGGCACGGACTTAGGGAGTTGTTTCTTGATGAAAGAATAACTTTAGATTCGATTCCGGTTGGTGTAAGGTTTGTGGAATTGGAAATTTGTTTTTTTAGCTATTTCTAATGTTATGTTTTGAGTAACGTTAAACAGCGTCTTGGCGACGTTTTGATAGATGTTAATGTGAAAATTAAAAATAAGATATTTTTTTAAATTCCTGCTCTAATAAATTTTGAGAAGTCATATTTTTCTTTTAAGATAACTGTTTTATTAGTAAGATATAAAATACTATATCATTTTAATGTTCAATAATAAAAATTATATAGAATCTTAACTTTATTATGATATAATCCCTAAGGAATTATCCTAATCCCTTAATTAACTTTAGGGTTGTTATTCGTCAAGTTCTTTTTAAGTTCCATAATATTAATCGTTTTGTTGATACTCGTATTGTAATTGTTTTTGTATGATTCCAGATTTTGTTGTGTTCAGAGTTGGTTTGGTTAATTAATGAATTTGTATGAGTGCAAGTTACCTGAAATAAATATTATTGTGAAGTAGTGTATTTTTTTTACGATAATCTCCACGCTTGGCAGGTAGTATATATGACTGTAAAAACGATTATCGTAGGTTCTATAGGATACAATCAATAATAATATAAAGTACATTTGGAACCAAATAATGCCAGATTGATATTGTATGATTTCAGATTTTGTTATGTTATTTAGGTCATTAATGGATTTGTATGAGTGCAACTCATCTATGTTATTCTCTATGATTATGCACTAGTTTGAGTTTCATTCATACATAATTGACAAATATATAAAACAGTATTATTTCAATTAATAAGTACTTATTTAAAAAAAGATCAGCTCCTTTTGAACATTTGAACTCTTTCATAAAAAATATCTAGGTAGGATTGATAACTCATTGTAGAGCCGACTCATTTTTGTTAAGCGGTTATAGAATGAAAATACAAATAAAAACTATCAACATTTATTGGAATTCTTTAGCGCTACATCTGTTATGGGCAGACATGTCACTTACCATCATTTAAGGGGACTGATTTTTTCGATGTCTTAACAACATTATGAAAAGGTTTTGATTTGACATGTTTTGAGTTTGCCATAGTTGCAATGTGCAGCCTGCATTTAGAACCGTTTGTGTTAAGTTTAATTTAAATTTTCTGGTTGATGTATACATTGAAAATGTAAAAAAACATTATTAATAAGAAAAAACATATTAATGAGAAAAGTTTTATAATAATTTTTACCTAGTGTCCATACCATCATTATTTAACGAACATTAAAATAGACTTAAGGCTTATAGTTAAGCCATTTTTAATAATTTGTTGATGAGACTACGGAATTCAACAAAATTATGTTAAGGTTCATATTGAGCAAAAGACAATAAAACTCATATGACATTTATACTATTAAAAAAACAGACAGGTTTAGTTAGCGGTCTACACTTTAACACCGAAAATTGACGATCCAAAAAACCAATAGCATAATCAAAAAATATAAAATTAAAAATTAAAATAAATTAAAAGTGAAGCTACATATGTTTTATCCACTCATTTCGCGCGGGTTGTTAGTAAAAGTTGCGCGGGTGGCACTAGCGGTAGGCCCGGCCAGGGCTGCCACCCGCACAATACAATTATTAATTTGCACTGTGACGTCACAGCTTTTGTTTACGCCTGACGTCTTATTTCAGATGGCAGTAAAACCCTGCTGAGATTATATTCGTAAGTTAATGAAGTTTTACTTGAGCTTAAGCTTAAATGTTGCAGAAAAAATTTAACATTTGAATAGTATGTAAGAAGAATGGGTTGTATAATGAATTTAAATAAACGGTACAATAAAAACATATTTTTTTATTATTAATTAGTAATTTTATAAATAAACTTTAATTTCAATTTAGCAATCACAAAGCGAACTTTAAATAAAATACTGTGGTAACCTGGTAATTATTCAGTTAACAAATTTACTTATATCTAATTTTACAGAAACATAGACTTTGGTTACAAGAGATATATAAACAGAATGTCGATATTTGAAAAATAATAACTACATGACATGGTGATCTAGATGTCAAAATAAAAAAAGAAAGATTTATTTGACACACACAATAAAATACAACAACATAAAACTAATAATAATGATTGCCAAATAGGACTTCCCTCAGCATTTGTCACTAAACGCGTACCAAGACGCTGTTTTTCAGGGAGGCCTTGGTGGGCAACTAAAAGAACTATTTTTTTATATCACAGTATCAAACAAAAAAATAGTTACAACGTATACATAATGAATTAAAGCTTTTTTTATTTGATTTATTTAATATAATTAACAAATTCATTAAATTATAAAACCATCAATTCCCATTTCCTCGTTCTCTTGTTAAACTAAATTACGTATTAATAAGAAGATATAGCGAACCGATAATAATAAGAAAAGGAAGGTCTTGAAAACATATCCAAAAATATAGGTACTCGTAGTTAAATATTACATTTGTATTGAATTTAGAAAAACCATATTTGTTTTTTTTAAAGTGGAGCCTAACAAAACACCCTATGAAAAATCTCATCAGATTAACTTAGAGACATTAATAACTTAAATCCGCCATTTGTAATAGTCACGCTTCAACCCCCTGCATAATTGAACCAACTATCACGACCCCCATTTGGAAATCGCGAATTTTACCAACGTCTTAAAAGCACCCTAAAAGTTTAGAGTTCATTAAACCTTGACAGCCCTATAGCTTACTATCTTGCACGTTCCTAAGACACCCCCCAAGGGGGTTTAAAGCACCCCCGGGGGTGAAACGCGGAAATATGAAGGGAGTTCTCATTTATCAATACAGCGACTGTTTCTTTCTCTCTAAGAATTGATTATATTCTCCTAAGAATATTGATGGGGTGCCTCTTGAAAGTTTTCCTGCTTAATGGGGGGTTGGGGGGGGCGTCATAATGTTTTGATTAGAGTTTTTGATGTTCCGCCTCGCGTTCCGTTTTACGTACTTGCGATGTGTGTTGTGTTATGCGGAGGGAGCGTTAATGTTGCTTCGTATGGCTGCTTGATTTCGATGCTTTTGTTTTAAAATTAAATTTGACATTTGAATAAATATTTTTAATTAAATGGCACAGCAAAATCACTGAAGGTTCAAATTACAATTTGATTTATTTAACAATTTATGCACACACAGAAAAGACAAAACACAATAAACATGGAAAAGTACGTACAAAGGCACAGCTTCTTTCACAATGAAATTGTCAAAGTAAATTGCATGATATTTAAAAATATTTTACGTATTTAAAAAATATATGCAAATGTTGTGTTGATTTGATACAAAATTTAGCTAGATTTATGTATTGGTTAATTTCATGTCTGGTGAAGCTGCTGTGGCGGCGAAAAGCGAAAAGTCCCTCCGTAAAATATATAAAGTAATTTTAATTAATTAGGCCACAGCATCCATGGTGGCACATTGATGTGGATTTTTGCCTTCCGATCTGGAGAGCGAAAATTCAACCCCCCCCGTACCAACGTGGTTTCCAATTTTCGAAAAATATGTACGATTACCCAACGCTTTTGCAGTGAAGGGAAACATCGTGAGGAAACCTGCGCACGCATATGAAGAAATTCAAAGGTTGTGCGTGAAGTCGACCAATCCACACTTGGCTCACGTGGACGATTAAGGCCTATACACCCTATACGGGTAGGCTCGTGCAGGGGCACATCATCAGCTCATTATACGTCCGGACGTATAATGAGCTGATGATGATGATGATGAATATCAAATTATTTTTTTCTATTCAAATATTGAAAGGACTTTTTATAGTATTAAGTAAAATCAACAAACTCAATGATTATTCAAACTCAATGATTATTCAAAATCATTAATAAATACACCAGCCTCAAAGTTCCACTATAGGACATACTTCCCACAAAGCATGATTTGGGTATTTTGGGATCATAAATATTTTAAATAACGAAAGGATCACCATCAATATTGAGTAACCAAAGTATTGTGCCTTCAGTGAACTCTTTACAAAAGATTATTATGAACTGCCCGTCTAAATTTCTATTCTGGAATGAACTCTCGTATTTCGTGTACACTTTTAGATTACCTATTTATATAGGCTGCTCATTGATTTTGCAATTATCGTGGTCAAATCAATAATTATCATATATAATTATTTTCATTGAGCGTCGGTGGCTCAATGGTGTGAACTGTCGCCATCCTACCGAGAGGGCTGAGGTTCAAATCCCGCCACGTACCAATGTGATTTCGAATTTTCGAAATTATATGTACGTTATCCGACGCTCTTACGGTGAAGGAAAACATCGTAAGGAAACCCTTCATGCACGCCTGCGAAGAGATTCAAAGGTTGTGTGTGAAGTCGTCCAATCCGCACTGGGCCCGCGTGGACGACTAAGGCCTAATCACCCTATACGGGTAGGCTCGTGCCCCTCGGTGGGTACGTTTAATGAGCTGATGATGATGATAATTATTTTCAAAGGCACGAAAACTGGTGTGATGGTCGAGATGTCGGTTACTACACCATGGGTTCCGGGTTCATATATGTTCGGTTCGAATACATTTTTTTTGTAAATACATATATATTATAAATAGAAACACCCAGACTATTACCAACAGACATGTTCATGCGCGCAAATGTTTGTAACACCCGAGGATCGAACCTGGAATACGGGAACTAGTGTAGCAGCCGTCACAACCATTACACCAAATAGGCCGTTAATAATGGATTTCGACTTTGAATATCGAACCTGTGACTTGCAATTAGTTCCACCAATCCACAGTCGCAAGTTTCCTCAAGTAGCTCCGATAATATCTTTGCCCCCAAGACGTTCCCTACACATTTAAACATTCCTACACCGAACTAATCTTAAAATGGGGAAAAACACGCCCCTCACACACATTCATACATTAATTCACGCACACTTACACAGTGGCACGTGGTTCTAACTTCAGATGTCAGGCTTGTTAAGTTTTTCATCAGTTTTGCATGGGGTTGGATGAGGGTGAGATAAGAAATAACATTAACTAAATATCTTGACTACCCATTTGGTGCAATGGTTGAGATGTCAGCTACTACACCAAGGGTCCCGGGTCGATCCCCGGCAGTCCAAACATTTGTGTGCATGTCACTTTGTACTGGTCTGGGTGTTTTCTATGTATAACATGTATGTATTAACAAAAAGGTATATAAGTATGTCTATCCGTTGTTTAGTATCCATATTTCAGGCTCATCAATCAAAATCAAATATATTTATTTACCTTCAAATATCGTTTTACAATAGCCAGTGTCCAGGGACTCCTTTTAAGTATATTATAGATACTTGTAACAGGAGACCCTGCTCTTCAAATAACTTAATTGTGATATTTGTAATTTAACATATTGACAACAATTGTATAAACAACAAAAGGAAACTTAAACTTAAGAGGTAACAGTAAGTTAATGCTTAGTTCGGGGCTAGATAGCGCTGATGATGATGATGATTGTCAGTGGATATTTATTTATTATTTATGTATATCTAAGGTTATTAAACATAGCGCCATCTATCCGGATAAACATACTTGCATACTTTTTATTATCCAAAGAAACAACCAATACAACATATATGTTAGTACGTACTGTCCGGGTATCGAATCCGAATTTAGAGTAATAGCCGAAATCTAAAAACATTAACATCATAAAAAATTTGGGGGATGAAAATGAGATATATTTACTAGTAAAGGTTGACTATATGTGATTGAATTTTGTTTCTAAAATTTATAAATTTAATGAAAGTTTATGTGTGAGAGCCATGTTTTGTCACGAATGGGCTCGATCAGAATGTCACGGACACACTTTTGGCATTTCTACCAGAAGTTAACCACCATAATTTATATTTAAGATACAGCTAAGGCATTGCCTCGGATTGTATGTTAATCTGCAGTAGTCAAAAGCTATGTTAATTGACTACGTAATTAAGTCAAATTGAGTGCTACTGATGCACAGCAGAATTTAAATCTGGTTTCAAATCTGTCGGAAAAGAGAGGCGAATATGTTGGCAATTTTCCGGGTTGTCTGGACGCACAGGGTATGCACTGCTTATTTATATATATGGAGTGTACGCCGCTACCCTGAATTGGGCTATTTTAGGCTGATGATGAGCGTCGGTGGCTCAATGGTGCGGACTGGCGCCTTCCTAGCGGGAGGGCTGAGGTTCAAATCTCGACACGTACCAATGTATTTTCGAATTTTCGAAAATATATGTACGTTATCCGACGCTCTTATGGTGAAGAAAAACATCGTGAGGAAACCTGCGCACGCCTGCGAAGAGAATCGAAGGTTGTGCGTGAAGTCATCCAATCCGCACTGGGCCCGCGTGGACAACTAAGGCCTAATCACCCTATACGGGTGGGCTCGTGCCCCTCGGTGGGGACGTTTAATGAGCTGATGATGATGATGATGAGGCTGATGATGAATGTGAAAACTCGTATTGGATGGAAATTCCTTCTATTATATATTATCTTTGCTCGATAATGAATCTAATTTTATCGATAAGAGTCTTTTACCATTATTGACTCGCTCAAGATTAGAACTCAATACTGTCGTGAGAGAAATTATATCCCCTACAGTCCCTATATTTATAAAAAAGCTCATACAGGAAACGCCAATACATCAGCCGACATAAAATTCCTTACGGCGTTATGTCCGCTTCCCTCGTAACACTTAAGATAAACTATAAAACGTACTCCACTAAAAAAGGGAATCAGTACCAAACATCTGCATAGACACCCCCACGCACACTAATACACAGCCGCACACTAACACAAATAAGTAATAAAGTAAGGGAGTAATATAAAACTAAGAAACATCAACATCTTCCCCCCGACCCCACCGCCCGTTGGGGGTAATTTCTCCCCTGAACTTACTAAAATACTAAAAACGGAGATACAGGGGTGAAGCCACCCCCGTTTTCTTATGCAAGATCCTTATATTTTAACCTAAATGTTAGCGGATTCGGTAGATCGCTGTTTGAGTTATGTGTATGTTTTTCTGTTGGTAGTAATGACGTTTTTGGTGGGAAACCGCAAGTTACAGCGTTTTGGTTGGTATCATTGTGTGGAACTATTAAGTTTCTTGTAAATTAAATATTTATGAATGATTTTGGTGGGATACCGCAGGATGGGAGCTGTTTGGTTGGTATCATATGTTCATATTTAATTAGAATCAATAAACTTCTAGGTCAAAAGACGGTAAACACCATTTTACAGTAGCTCGAGTTTGCAGTTTGAGAAACATTTCAAAATAAAAAACAATTTATCAGGTACCACATAACTGTAACTATGAATTTTCTGGTGAATTTCTAGATAAAAACATTTAATTCTAGAGAAACATCCCAAAATAGAGGAGAATATAATGTGGTGAAATGAAATAAGATTAGCCCTAGTTATAGTGTTTAAGGTCATTTTATACCCTTTTTGATTTTAACTACCTCTAGTTAATAGCATTGACGTCTATCAAAGCAAGAGGGTAAGAATTTTTAGCAGCAACATTCATCATCATCATCATTAGCTCATTAAACGTCCCCACCGAGGGGCACGAGCCTACCCGTATAGGGTGATTAGGCCTTAGTCGTCCATGCGGGCCCAGTGCGGATTGGACGACTTCACACACAACCTTCGAATCTCTTCGCAGGCGTGCATGAAGGTTTCCTCACGATGTTTTCCTTCACCGTAAGCGTAAGCGTCGGATAACGTACATATATTTTTCGAAAATTCGAAAATACATTGGTACGTGTCGGGATTTGAACCTCAGCCCTCCCGGTAGGAAGGCGACAGTCCACACCACTGAGCCACCGACGCTCTCAACAACATTAATAAATTAAAATTTGAACTACACTGATAACGTGTAGACACTTAAATGTAACCAAAAACATATTTTAAAAAATATTTTTATTTAGTAACATTAAATAAAGTTTTTAAATATAGATTTAAAAATATGTTGTACATTTTCATTAATCTATCTTAGTGCATATTAGTTAAGTTTCATTTTTGAGAAATAGCTAATCGGTATATAAATTAAAATATGAAAACTGTACCTCAAAAGTGCATTGCAAAGTTAACTAACTGCAATATAGTCAATCTATCAAACTCGGAACGTTTTAGGCGTGCATTTAAAAAAATGAATTCAATATTTCCACTGCCGCAACACTTGACAATAGTCGAAAAAAAACATATCCAAATCGCACGCGTTAAATTTTTAAAAGCCACCGATACTCTGCCGAAAAAATGTTTCTACGCACCGGGTTAACAATACCTTTGAATTAACTCACGTAAAACGCGCTCCATAAAAATCGTTCACCGCTAAAACCTCTATGAAAAATTAACAAAAAAAGAACGCACGAATAAACCAAAAACTACCGGCGCAAAAATCCGGCCACTTTTTTAACCGATCTTTATTTGCTGTTGCACTAAAAGTGAGAGTGGAAAAAAATACGTCACTATTTCTATCGTACGGGGTGTGATGGGAAAAAAAAAGAAAATGGCGGAGCGAACGGGCAGAGAAAGCGAGAGTTCTATTTTCGGTGGACGTTGCCTTTTTTCCCGAAGGCTTACGGACGTGTGGTGTTGGAAAACTGCACGAAAACCATCGTGATACGGTTCCATTGAGTTTCAGTGGAATTTGGGGATCTTGGACATGTTTTTGGACGTTTTGACACACATTTAATACCTGGTAAAGGTTTAAAAATAAATCTTATAATAATCTGGGCGGAGGCGTCATTTATCGTCAGATAGCATAAAAAAAATCTAGCAAGCTGTAGCAAAAGCGTAGAAAGCTTTTAATGAAAGTTAAATTATACGTGTAATGTAATTAAAGTTATATATACGTGGTTAACGTTTATTAGCAGAGTTATTTTATTTCAGAAAAGTGCATTCTTTCATATTTTTTTGAGTATAGAGCAATTTAATTGCAGAGATTTTTTTATCGCTTAAAATGGCTTAAGTCGTTTAGCGATCAGCCTGTGATTTAAGCATACTATTTATAACATTATTTTACAGATTTTTAAGTTTCACTTACTAATTGCGAAGGTTTAGTAAAAAGAAGAAACATTTTTTACCTCTTCATTTTAATAAGCCAGGTCTAATGCGTTTTTTCTAACGATTTAATAATCAACGAATCATACATACAATTCAATTTAAATATTCGTAAGGAAATCTCTCGTAATTTAATAAATAAGATCGAAAATAGTGTTTCAAATTGTAAGGGATTTACTTAACGCATGACAAACACTTTACTTGACTGATAATTAGAAATAGTTTATATCGTTCCTTCCTTGAAAGTTATGAAATAATCATTTATATAAAAGTATGATGAAATTGATGAATCATCAAAATATTTACAATAAATGTTTTTTTTTCAATCATATATATAAATATAATTAATAAGGTCGGAACAATAAGTTACGTACATTAGCATTATAAAAATGTCTTTAACGTAATTTATTTGATATCATCATTAGTTTCCTAGAGAAATCGGAATTGATTTTAAATTAAAAAAAAACCGTTTTGGGTTCTTTTTTCAAATTTCATATTGTGCATTTACTGCCAGTGTTAACTGCGGCTCACTCACACTTGACCGATTTCTATTTTTTCTTTTTCCCACGAGTGAGGGCGCGTCAACAGGCCAGTGTGAAAAACGGATTTTTAGTTTTAAAAAAACTATCGAGGGTGTCCAACATAGGCCGGATCGGTGAGCGATAGATTTCCATTGATTTGTTTTTGTTTACTTTTTCCAACTGGATTTCGGGTTGAGTGGACGTGCAACTAGCCAGTTTGAACCGGTTTTCATGTTTGGAAAGATGAGAATTGAACGCGTCAATTGACAAAACGATTTGAATCTTGTAACGGGTGATTTGAAAGCTTTAGGTACAGATAGGGATGTATAAAAATATGGGCAGAATGACATTAATTCATGAAATGTGTCCCCATTGTCCCCCCAAGTGACAGCAGCTCTCTATGTCATTTTGACAAATAGTTTTTTGATATTTTTGGTATTAAATTTCTTAATATTTGATGCTTGCCATACAAAAACTGACCGAATTTGACACACTTTTTTTATCAGTAAGAGTCCGTCCGTATTTTTTTATACACCCATGAGTATATTTTAATTTTGGAATAAACGAGTAAATTCAAACAGTCTTAAGTGTATAAACATGCAATGTACAAATGTTTCTTTCTCATTTCAATTAGTCATCATTAATTATTCCAGAAACATATTTTATTATTTAAAAATATAAATATCTACTGACATTCACACAGCGCTATCTAGCCTTAGACTAAGTATTTACCTGTAATATGGGTACTAAACAACGGATAAACATACTTATATACTTTTAAATACATACATGTTATATCTCCGTAGTTTACTTAGCATTTTAAAACCAGTATCATAATAACATTTGTTATAACTTACATATCCCTGAATAGGAGACTATTGTACTATATTGTTTGAGTGCAAAATTTATCCTGCGCTCATCATCATCATCGGCCTATATACCACCCCAGGACACAGGCGTTTCCCCATATCATAGCTATGGGACGATTTAGCCGGAACTAACCAAAGTCCAAAGCGGATTGGAGCGTAGATAACTCATTGGTGTATGCTGTTGCCTTTCGATCGGCGGGTGCAGGTTCAAATTGATTTTAAATTTTCGAAATTATATGTACTGTGAAGGAAAATATCGTGAGGAAACCTGCATATACCCTACGAAGCGATTCAAAGGTTGTGCGTGAAGTCGGCAATGTCGCACTGGCCCTGCGTCTACGGACTATACACTCTATACAGGTAGGCTCGTGCCCATCCGTAGGACGTTTAGTGAGCTGATGATGATGAATGACACTACTAAGATAAGTATTCGGGACAGACAGCTTATCCCTTTGACGGTCAGGAATCCAGGCACACCGGAAAAGCTATTGTTTATCGCTTTAAGGCTACAAGGCACGGACACATCTTTATTTTCAAACAAGCGTTCATTTCGCTATGAAACAACATTTTTCCATCGTCACGCTAGTCAAAATTGGTAACTGATAGCAAATTAATAATGGAGTGATTGAAATTTAAATAACTCAACAGTTTCACACACCACCTAGCATCCAATTACGAGCACAATCGATGTTAAAAAGGGTTGTTTCGCGGGAATAAACAAACGCCATGGCTGACGTTTGTACAAAAATTAGGTTCGGTACGGTTGGTATGCTTGAGTTCTTTTGTCAAATAAAAAAAAATCGCAAAATGTGCTACCAGCATTTATAAAAGAAAAAATAAAAAAAGAATTCCAACTGCATTTATATTATTAATTCGTAACAATTACAAAAAATAAAATACAAAATTGTTTATAACACAAGTAACATTTACAAATAAGTACACTGTTAACTTTAAAAACATTGCGTTATGATCAGCCCACAACGTTCTAATAGAGGGACAGGCCTTCCCACAAATGACTATGGGGAGTACGGGCCATAACCACCACGCGGGCCAAATGCGGATTTTTGTGTGTTAACAACTACCATCCTAAGATTGTAGCGGGACCGACGGCTAACGTGCCCGAAGCACGAAGAGATTCGAAATAATATTTTTAAACTGTTTTTTTTTTAATTTATTTATCGGTACCATTACATTAAAACAAAATAATGTCTGCCAAACTATCCAACTATAAGGAATACATCAAAGATAACGAAACTGCAGATTACTATAATTATTATTACTTATAAGTGTAACCGTTTTCATTTTCATTTTCACAAGTATACCAGGCATACCTTAATGTCCCTTTCATGTTCTCACATGTATAGAAGAAACACACTGAATCATCATCATCAGCTCATTAAACGTCCCCACCGAGGGGCACGAGCCTACCCGTATAGGGTGATTAGGCCTTAGTCGTCCACGCGGGCCCAGTGCGGATTGGACGACTTCACAGACAACCTTCGAATCTCTTCGCAAGCGTGCATGAAGGTTTCCTCACGATGTTTTCCTTCACCGTAAGAGCGTCGGATAACGTACATATATTTTTCGAAAATACATTGGTACGTGTCGGGATTTGAACCTCAGCCCTCCCGGTAGGAAGGCGACAGTCCACACCACTGAGCCACCGACGCTCACACTGAATAATATAAGTTATTTATTATGCATATCAGAGAAAATAGAAATTCGATTCGGTTATGTGTATTGTTAGCAGTATGTGTAGAGAAAAATTTTTGCCTTTTTTTTCTGACATTTTTTTTCTGCTGTGATATCGATGACCCGCTCTTTATTTAAAATATTGGTAAAATAATGACTCCGTTAACATTCAAACTCACAGACATTTCCCAATTCTAAAAACAAAATTTATGGACTTTCCCAAAAACGCTTCATACAAGAGGCTACTTATTATAACGTCACACCTTTGTACTTAGTATGCATAGTTTATGAATTTTGTACTAAAACTATCTTAAATGATGCAATTATTAACACAGTTTCATAGCATAAGTTGCTATAAAATGTATGTGTTACCGTTTGGTTTAAATATTTTTTGTCAATTAAAGTACTTTCAAAAACGGACTTGCCTACCTAACTTTGAAGACTAATAAAATTCGTACAACATGATGAGGTCATTGTGGCTAGTTAAATTACCGGGTATAAGAGACCTACCAGTTTTTATATAGCTATCGCAAGTTCTTAACCTGCTATTTTCGTAATTACTAATTCAGGTACATTTTTAACGCAGTTAAACTCTATTGACATAATACGACCTCTTTAGTAACCTTCCAAATTAGAGAATTTAAAAAAAACTTATTTTAGCGCGTAAAATCTCTTCAACAATATTTCCGAACAGCAAAATGGCGTGTCATTTCGCGACGCACAAAGAGATCCAATCATTACATTAGTGAGTGCAAATGGGACCTGTTATATGGTATATGGAGATTAAAGCGGTACATAGAAAAAAGTATATAGTGATAAAAAAGCCACATTTTATTATGAGCCGATCAGTTCGGGGGAAATTCGCGTTTGTTTGTATTGGTGTCATTCGATTACGTACAGGGTGTTTGCGGATAGTACGTTTTATATTTTTTTATGTCATTAATTAACGGGACGGTCAGTGAAGTCATTTGGTGTCAAGTGATATGACTGACCATGACAGACGCAGTGTTGAAGAAAATTTCAGTAGTCATTATTTTCCGTCAACACTGCCTTGCGCCCGTCACCCGAGACGACAGATGTTAGGTCCCTTATACGCGGTAATTTTACTAGTTACAGTGCCCTCATCCCGAAACACAGAAGTGCAAAATACTCGTATTTCACTGGACGGAATCTGGCACTGCGGTACTGCCTAGACGACTCAGTATCGAGTCTTCCATCTAGTAATTCATAATGCTAATATCGATGCATGTGATAGGTGATTAATGCAGCTGTGCTGAAAACTTAATAAGAAGCGCAGGAATTGCTAAAGAACAATCGGCATACTCCAAGCACGGCGTCTTCACCCTGTGGCGGTATTGGCGGGTTGCCGTGCCTTCTGGTACCGGTATTGGTCGGTCGCCGGGCCATTTTAGACAGCTGTGCAAGTGAGACAGAAAACTGGTGCAATACATTTTGCACCATAAGCCATAAGTTTGAATCATATTTTTGGCAATAATATATCTGTATTTGCTGATCGAAGGATCACGAAGCCCTATTTAAAGTGGGTGTAACTGTACCTTTTTAATGGACAAGAAAACTGCGTGAAGGATTCGCTGAAGAACTTAGATAAAAATATTTCAATTGGATACAGTAAATGTCCGTATTAAATGACAGGCTGCATTTTCATGTTATATATTATTATAATAATTATTTTTTGGACTAGGTAGTAAATAAAAACTTCGTATCTTTAACTCAACTGTGTAAACTAAGATCTAGTTAATAACTATGAATAGCTTAGTTTCTCGTGCAATGGAATCTAGAGTTTCGTTTTGAATGATGAAGTTGACTTACCTGTAACAAAAATAGATACCACATTAACGTTTTAGAAAAAGCCTAACATTATCATGTTATAGATAACAAGCGTTGTTTATTATTACTATCCGGATTTGGGATTTCTTCCGAAATATATTTATCTAATTAATAATAATAAAAATGTGTCAATTTAATGATAATATAAACTTATGTGATTTGTATTTCACATAGCTTTTTAATTCTCTTAAAACTATAACCGCCCTTCCGCGCCTTCTCAACCGATTGGCGGATCGGGTGGACATATTCTGCTGTGCTCTGAACGAATTCACTAGGGTTGCTTTGTTCACAATTTGTTGTGAACAAAATTTTAATATAACATGTATTATCGCATTAGGTTAAGACCTGTAATGATAGTATGTATGTGGTAATAATTAATAAATAAATAAAAAATAAGTCTAAAGAAAAACATCATTAAAACTATTTGAACAGTAAATAACGTTTGTAACGACAACAATAAAGTTTTCAAACCCTCCCGACATCACATAACAATCAAATAATTTCAACCTAACTAAATCATTAATAATCATTATCATAATATAAGAACAGTTCGGAACACCCTGTATACAGTGTATGTGTGTGTGCGCACACGCACACGCGCAAGACACACGTGTGCGTAACGAGGTCATGTGCAGTGTACACCCGGCGGCGGCATTGACGCAACCATCAAAGTTGAATAAAATTGGAAAGTTGCAAGAAATATTTGGGAGGAGATGGTATGCGATATGATTGAGATGAAAGTTGAGATAACTTGACAGTCTCAAAGTCGAAATAAAATAAATAAACAAAAAAAGCTCAAAAAGTCTTCACTCAATTTGGGTGCATACCGAACACTTATAAATATCAAATTAAATTGCCATTGAATCGAACTGAACTTTTCGACTGAGAAGAATCCAGCAAGAATCTCAGTGGTAACTCTTTTAAAAAAAAGTGTATTGTGTAGAATTATTCCTAGGTTTGAGCATCGAAGAGAGCAGAAGACCCGGATATCTTGCTCAAAATGTATAAACTCTTTACCAGAGCTCAATGGCTTATGGGCTATTTCATATAATCAGGCGATTCAGCCTACAATGTTATATTAGAAAGCTCATAATAAAAAAAAAATCAAATGGAACTGACAAATAAATCAGGAACACCATTCCTCAAAAACAACACTGAGCATAATCTGTGTCCGAGATTCCCGCCGTTTCTGCGAATTGACAGCTTTCTCATGCAGACGCCTAACGTCATGTCAAACAATGAATGCAGTTTTTGACCCACTTCCGAACGTATCTGTTGTGCAGTAATGCTTTACGTTACAGATCGATTCTTTTGTAAGTGTGTCAAACGAATGTATTGCTTTATAGCGAGTTTATACTAAACCAGTTACGGTTTAGTCGGTAGTATATAGGATTCGCATCAGTGTGTATATAGGATTATACCTTTGTTAGTAGCATATCTGACTTTTAAAGTTTGAAATAAATAAGCCCTGAGCGTCGGTGGCTCATTGGTGTGGATATTGCCTCAGATCTGGAGGGTGCAGGTTAAAATCCCGCCACGTGCCAATATCTTTTCGAATTTTCGAAACTGCATGTACGTTTATCCGACGCTCTTACGGTGAAGGAAAACATCGCGAGGAAACCTGCGCACGCCTACAAAGAGATTTAAAGGTTGTGCGTGAAGTTGGCCAATCTGCATTGGACCCGCGTGGATTACTAAGGCCTATACACCCTATACGGGTGGCTCGTGCCTCTCGAGAAATGCATTAACCTTCATATCTGGCTTTAAAGTCCTTTAACCGCAAAGTCTAGGTAGTGCCAGGTATTGTTTCGTAAAATAGGAATGTTATTTCATTTGTTCGTGTAAAGATACTTTAGCTTGTGATTGTTTTGTTAGATATTTTGGGGTATAAAAGACCTAGCATCTGGGGCAAGGAAGTGTTAGTAGAAAGTAATGACTATCTACAGTTTCTTAATTTCATTTAACACTGTCTCTAACATACGTAAGTTTGGGCCTATGATATCTATTCAACCTATCGCAGTCCACTGCTGGACATAGGTCTCCCCCATTTTGCATATGATATAAACAGTGTTAAATTAATTAAATTAAAATATATTGTAGCTCAAGAAAGAATTATGATATATCATACTTCTGTCCCACGTACTAGGAATATAGTTATATGCGCACCTTATTATCTGATTATTTAATAAATAAAACAAAATGATATTCTCCAAAGTTAAGTCGGAAAAAAATCTTCAAAAGTCTAAAGTTTTATGCATCATGACCGACTTATTTTCAATTGATCGTAACACTTAGTCAAACATGAGTGCATCGTCTTTGACCTAAATTGCACATGCGTGGTGCAACACATGATAAATAAGATGAATTGATCTGAAAACAGGTCACATGGAAGGCGAAAATATGATGATAGCAATGTGAGTTTCGTGAAAAGGTATTAGTTTGGAGTGCTGTCTACAGAGCAATTATTGAGCTACTTTTATAGATCTGTCAAAATCATGGACGTATAAAAAATACGGACAGTATGTCATTTATAATAAAATGAGTCTCCAAAATGACAGCTGCTTATGTCATTTTCTTCTGATAATTTTGGTATTTAATTTTAATGTTTAAAACTAGAATTTTGTAATCGAATTGTTCTTTTACTTTTCTAAAAGTTATTCCTGTTTTTTTCCTTTGTTTACTTCGGTTTTTGCACCATTACCTACGATAGTAGCCGTTAATATCCACCAGTCCGTATTAAGGGTTACGACCCAATCTCCCCATAACTATGTCCCGTTATAAATAAATTATACCGTGGCTATGCTATGTGAGGCTTGTGCCCTGAAGTGGGACGTTAGGTTAGGTTAGCTAAATTATAATCGTGATCAATAATTATCATATTTATATAAATCGACGTCCACAACCGCTTGCATGTGTACACAATTGCCAAAAATGCAAGCCGGACGCGATTCACATTAAAAATCGACAATTGCGGTGTGCGTGACGCCGGCGGTACCGTTAGAAAATAATGTTTTTTGTCACTTTCGAAGAAACAGTAATTTCGAGTGTAAGTGACTTTAAAACGTTTTATATTAAAATTAGACATCTACGTTCACATCTCCGCTTTAATGAATTTTAACTTTATAAAGTAATTATATGGCTATTATAAAATTATAATACATTGAGAATATGTATGATGTTTTAATAAACCTCGCTTTTAATTGCATTGGAAATTAGGCCATCCAAATAACACGGCTATGGAAAAAGTGAACACTCATATAATAATGTCATTTATATGAAAATGTCACTTATAACGCAAGTAATGAGTCGTTATTGATTGCATAAAATCGAGTGCGAGCCCATTCGAGAACCAGTTGACCGACCTTTGTCTTTTAGGAGCCGCCCGTGAGTAATAATTATGGCTTTTCAAAATGAGAGACGCACTTGATGCTAAAATGCAATATAATGATTGTGATACCGTCGTGACAACCTCGTCTGGTAAAGATTTGACATTCCTTTATTTGTGACAAGCTGTATTGCACCTGCGTGATGAGATGCGAATAAAATTACTAGATACATGAAAGATAGAGTTATTTTATTAAACAATTGGGTGGCAAATTTTGTACGATTACTTTTATATTTTCTTTATTTTTACTGTTTTGAGATATATTTTTTGGTAAACAGGTTTTTATTTTTATTTGTGTATAAGAAAGTAATTATTATTAATATTTTTACTACAAACAAATGCAAATAAGGCTCTACCTTTTCATTTCAGGTTATACTTCGGTATCATTATTACTTGAATGTGATAGATAAAATTGAAATAAATATATGACGTAACTATAACTTTTTTATATTAATCGTGTAACTGGTCACTACTTTCTACTACATGTGTATTATGTACATGTTATATATCAAATCAATAACATTATGAGAGGTCCTCATTTCACCCAAATCAAAAATTTCATCATCATCAGCTCATTAAACGTCCCCACCGAGGGGCACGAGCCTACCCGTATAGGGTGATTAGGTCATAGTCGTCCACGCGGGCCCAGTGCGGGTTGGACGACTTCACACACAACCTTTGAATCTCTTCGCAGGCGTGCATGAAGGTTTCCTCACGATGTTTTCCTTCACCGTAAGAGCATCGGATAACGTACATATATTTTCGAAAATTCGAAAACACATTGGTACGTGTCGGGATTTGAACCTCAGCCCTCCCGGTAGGAAGCGACAGTCCACACCATTGAGCCACCGACACTCTCAATCAAAAATTTATCGACAGATTTTTATCATGATGCAAATATAACTTCGCTTGCGCCTTTCAACGAAAGCTCATAAAAACCAAAAACTACAAGACAATTTAGATAACAATCTCGGCCATACCCTTAAACGGTCAATGTCAGATAATTAAGATGTCGATATGTTTCATAACTTTTACACATTTGAACGTTTACGTCAAGTTATTTCCTACAATACGTTCGCAATTTGCCAGCGCCTTGACATTTGGTGGCTGAGCTAAAACAGATTACAGAGAACCAAGGCAGTATGTGTACACATGTTTTTAGTTTGTGGTTATGCTATAATTGGAGAATAAAACATGTATGAAGAGCGATGAGTGCACAAAAAGAGACCTTTATGCATTGCCATAAGGTTGCATGTTATGTAATTATCTCGGTATTGGAAACTTTATGTCAAGGGGATTTAAGATATGTAGTGTAAAGTTCAACAGGGCACAACTTTAAATATACTTATAAGTTCATAAGGACTATATGCATTTGAATTTACCGAATTATTGCTTACTTTTGAGTTATAATGTATTGGAAATATTTTAGCTTTTTATTTTTATTTTATTTTATCTTTTATCTAATCCAAAAAAGTATGTGTATTGCTTTTTGAAGTTTGTAAGAGATATGTCTAACATTGGAGTGTGATCGTTTACAGCAAATAACGGAGAGAGAGAGAAAGAGAGCGTGGTGGGTTTTGTTCAGAAATGTGAATATATTTATTTATGTACAATTTATGATTCTGAATGCCTTAAAACAATTTTATCAATTCTCTTCATATAAATCCTAAAAAATAGGGTTTTTTATGTAGTGATTTACTGTTTTTAAAGTGTTACTGACAACAATTTCCCAAGCAACGAACCTATAATGTTTAAATTAAAACTAGAAATATTCGCATCGGACGAACACAAACGCATTCGAAAGCTAAATTGCAAGTGGCTCTCTTCAACACAACTTATTCTCGCCTTAGGTTAAAAAGAAGTCGAGGAGTGGCCGTTTATTCGTATTGACCTAAATCTGCCACATGGCCATGCTGGCGTTACGCACATCGTGTGACGTATGGCGGGCTGCTGCGCTTGTGTGCGTGCGCTCGAGCGCGTGTGTGCGCTCGCTTGCATTATTGGTAGCGTCGGAGCAAAAAGGGCGGATAAGAATTGAAAAAAAAAATCGAGTATTTTTTCTGGCAACTGAACTGTTTATGTTATTAATTATTTATTAATTAACTGACTATGAATGTTAACTACTAACTTTATAACTTGAGTAATTATATATAATATTATCATTAAGAGAAAACAACGGTGTACCAAAATTTAATTTATTCGACTGTGAGGCAAAACTTTAACTTATTTATTCACGTTTAGATGTATAATATATAATGTTGCTAAACAATAGTCAGCTCTTTACACAAGAAAACTTTAAAGTTCTAATCCAAGTTTACTTTATGCTAAAGATGGGCTACTGTGATTATACTGTTCTTATTAACCGACTTCATGAAATCGCATCGTGTAATTGATAAGATTGTATCTTAAAAAAAACGAGTACTCATGTTGGAAAGCTTTACTATTTGAAGTTTTAAATTCATACTTGAAGAAAATAAGACCTAACCTAATAATCTATAATAATCTAATAGTAAAGTTTATTCTGTAAATCATTAAGTTTAAGAAAATACCTAAATTAACTCATTCTCATACTCATATTAAATAGGTGTAATACGTTTGTTTGCACATAACTGCATTTGAACAATGCACTGCGCAGTATCTAACTTCCCTCTTCATTGTTTTATCTATCAAATTAATTCAACCTCTTTGCTGCTGATAAAAAAAACATTGAACTTTAAAAAAATAAAACATGCGGATGCTACATCCAATGACAAGAGATATTGAATTGTGGCTTCGCGTCTGTGTGCGTGTAAGGAACACACATTTTTGATCACAACATTTTTATTTGCAATATTGCATACGTGTGCGTTTAGTGGCATACGGGGTCTGGGCGTGTGTGCGCGCTAATTGCGATAGCTACTTCATTTAAATTTCGAATGTCAGCCTTCGGTACGCACAGCGACGTAAGTTCAAATTTAAAATATTCAGTTTTTTTTCTTTAAAATAATTGATACAAATCTTTAACATTTTTCTTGTAATCTACGAAAATTGAAAATCCACGTCACACATCTTACTGGTGTACAGATTAACTAATGACAATTTTTTAATCATAACAAAAATATATTTTACTTCTTTCAACACAAAATTATAAAGTTAAAAGTATGAATGTTCAGATAGTAAGATAATATCGCATGGCGTTAGAGCGTGAAAATCAGGTTTACTGATGTTACTTTTAACGTAAGTGGGTAACTGTAATGTTAGTAGAAAGCTTGCCTGCGTGAGATAATCATTAATGTGGAAAAAAGGTAGAGTCAGTCAAACAAAAGTATATTATAGAATATACATAAACTATATCAAAGCATTCTTTATGGCAATTACTAGCAACCCTACTCTTTCGCGGGTGCTGTAAAAGGCGGCTTGTGATAAGAGACAAACCATGCAGCATAAAATGGGTAGCAGCGCTTTTTTATTATACCAAACCAATTCAAATGTTCGTATTAATATATCCAAGCGATCTGCCAAGTGTGGAGATTATAGCAAAACCTATGTCTTAAAACTTATTTTTTCTTTATTCTACGTTTCCACATTCTAATTCTAGTTAGTACCACAATCTTCTAATCGTATGAAGAATCTTCTAATTGTAATGTGTAAATGCTTCTTATAATTGTATCAACCTTGGAGATTGCAAAACAAAAAAGTCTGTATACGAGAATAGTAAAAAAGGAACTTATACAACTTTATCCGCGGCCGTCCCGCACACGATAAACGGCCGTCGGACCGGACATTACGCGCTCATTTTTATTTGGCACATAGACAAAAACACCCTTTTTCAACACATAACGCACACACGCGAAAAAAACCGTTTATGTAAATGAGTATATTGTACATAAGTATCTACATTAAGGCCGGATACACAATATTGACGTACTGGTATATTGAAGTCTTGTCTAATTGGATATTGGACGCCATTTTGTTTTCTGTTGACAATGTGATTGTGACCGAGCCCTGCCTAAGGCTTTTTACGGTTTCTAAATCATCTAATACGTAAAAAAAGGGACGAAAGCCAAAATTGTATGAATGTCTCGATTTATTTAAAATTTTACTTTAGTAGGTGCTTATAGTGTTTCCTACATACCTATACATGGATAATTATTTGGTTTGACAACATTATTCCCAAAGGACGTTGTGATTGACCGTCTTATCATTATTACATAAAAGAATACCATTCTCAATCCTTGGAAGTTACAGTCAAAAGAACTTTACTGATACCTTTACTGATAAAGAGAGAAAGAAGAAAAGAAGTAAAAATTTTATCGTTTCCTTAACGGGAACGGTTCTAAATAGAAAAAACAGCTTTTCTTATGAATTAGTATAATGTATTCTACATAGAACATAACCTCATCAAAACTCGAGGAAATGTATTTACTAATAACATAAATTTTGTTGTAGAAAACCTACAAATTGCGCTTTAAAATTTTCCTAACCCCTATTGTAAATGTTTGCAGATCACCAGAGCCTCGTCAATCCTTTTAAAGGACCAAGAAATACTTAATATTTTTGGTGAGTCGTTATTTTGAAACAGTTAAAAATATAATAGCGAAATGCATCAATGTGAAACTAGCTTAATCCGCACCACGCGCCATTGCGCGTCCAATAATTAGCAGAATGTTTTATAAGCAGAATTTGAAATGAAGTTTTATTCTGCCGATTGCTTTTTTCAATTTGAATCTGGAATGCAAATGGCGTTGTTTTATTTACAAGCCGTTGATGGTGTTACATTATTTTGTTAATTACAAGCTTCCGTTGGCTTTTGAGACGTACTGATTAAACTCTTTGTTGAACCCTACTCTTTATATTTTACCTTTAGCTAACTACTCATTAATTATGTCTCCTAATGACTTTTTACAACAAACAAAAATAACGATTGGGTTAGTCTAGTATTTTTTATTAAAGCTAAGGTTTGTTTCTATATAAGTTATATGTATAAATATAGCTTATAATATTCTTACATTACTAAATCGGTTATCCTATATCCTATACTATTATAAAGGCGAAAGTTTGTAAGTATGGATGTCCTATATACTATTATAAAGGCGAAAGTTTGTAAGTATGGATGTCCTATATACTATTATAAAGGCGAAAGTTTGTAAGTATGGATGTCCTATATACTATTATAAAGGCGAAAGTTTGTAAGTATGGATGTCCTATATACTATTATAAAGGCGAAAGTTTGTAAGTATGGATGTATGTATGGATGTTTGTTACTCTTTCACGTAAAAAGTACTGAATGGATTTGAATGAAACTTTACCACAATATAGCTTATACATCAGAATAACACATAGGCTACAATTTTTGAGGTTTCTAATGTGAGTCGTAAAAAACACATTTTTGCGCTTACATTGCAAACGCTGACTGAATCCTACAAGATAGATCGAAACAATGTACTACAGTATTGTACAACTTAAAAAGGGTCTGCAAAAAAGTCCGTGAGGGTAAATGAACCTGAAGTCCACGCGAACGAAGTCGCGGGCAAAAGCTAGTACAAAATAATGCTCTGTTAAATATCGAATGATATCCGTAGGAGAACTAGGGTGACCGACATAGCCCAGAGGATTAGCAAGTTGAAGTGGCAGTGGACTGGGCACATAGTGCGTAGAACCGATGGCCGATGGGGCGGAAAGGTTCTCGAGTGGCGTCCACGTAACGGAAAGCGAAGCGTAGGCCGACCCCTAACCAGATGGACGGATGATCTGGTTAAGGTGGCGGGTAGCAGATGGATGTCAACTGCAAGGGATCG
Source organism: Leucinodes orbonalis (assembly GCA_019425675.1). Taxonomy (NCBI): domain Eukaryota; kingdom Metazoa; phylum Arthropoda; class Insecta; order Lepidoptera; family Crambidae; genus Leucinodes; species Leucinodes orbonalis. Next base: position 54,678 of record PQWD01007535.1, read on the forward strand.
GTCCGCGTGGAAATCATTAGGGGAGGCCTTCGTTCAGCAGTGGACATAATTAGGCTGTAATGATGATGATGATGATGAAATATCGAATACTTTTCCGTAGATAACATTCCTGCGAACTGATGGTGCGTTTGTTAAAATACTTTCTATCCGAAAGTACATTTTATAAATTTATTCCATTCAAGCATTTTAGTTTTATTATTATTATTATCATCATCAGGTTATAACGGCCCACCCCAACGCACAGGCTTTACCGCATAAAATTTTCTATGAACTTATCCTTAAAAGATATTTGACGCCACAAAATGCAAACAATACGACTGATAGAAGATCCATAAGCATTCAATCCTGCTTGGACTGTGCAAGTACAGGCAAGTAGGTTTTTGTATAGGAATATTTTTGTGCAAGTAAGACCTCTAAAGACTCGAGGATCGCCCGAGTACACTTGCAGCACAAACATCGACCAGACAGTGTGGATCCCTTTGATGGAGACACTAGCTTCGAAGTGAAGTTCTTTTAAAATTGTGAATCTCTTTGAGAAGTTTGAATCAGAGTATGTGTGCTGGAAGGGCTTCGATAAATATAGTTGTTTGACGTTTAAAGTTAATGTTACAATAGATTTTGTGTGATATTCCTGCCGTTCAATAGGTTAAATCAGCTCCATATGGTGAAACAATAAGTGTTCAATATTTTTGTAATTTTTTTATTTATTGGACAACCAACAAGAATATACACTTAGTAAATTCAATTACAGTATTAGACACACATGAATACATGATTAAGTGATGCCTTAATTATAGGCTGCCACGGCTTTCACAGACAAAACTTGCGTATAAAATATAAAAAAACAAATACATAGCTATGGACACAAAATAACATAATTTAGGTAAAAACCAGAAATCAAATTACAGTGTACCTTGATGCAAATAAGCAATTGATTTGAGGAGGTAATGCGAATAAGTCATTTGATTTTAGAGTTATCGTCAAGAAACGAGTACGTAGGCTTTTTCTGGGCAAATCGCCCTATCTTAAATCACGTCTCATCCAAATAAATAGACTTTAGTTTTAAGTTTAAGAATATTTTGCAATAATTTTAAATATGTATTAAGTTACACTTTAAGGAGATAATTTAATAATTCTCAACTAAGAGGGTATTATAAATTAAATTTTGTTTAAGCTATAAATAGAGTCACAGCTTCTCTTACTTTACCGCAAGCACCGTAATAAATATCCACTGACATTCACACAGCGCCATCTAGCCCCAAGTTAGGCGTGAAGCCTGTATTATGGGTACTAAACAACGGATAAATTTAATTATATAATTTTTTTTTTGTAAATACATACATATTATACATAGAAAACACCCGAACCATTACAAACAGACATGTTCATGCACACAAATGTTTGTACTGTCCGGGGATTGAACCCGGGAACCCTTGGTGTTGCAGTCGATCTCTCAACCACAACACCAAATGGGTCGTCAACCGTAAGAATCGTTTTATGAGCTGATGACGATGATGACCGGTAAGACTTAGAGCAATATACGCTTGCCACTTGTCCAGTGAAGCTGTAAAGGCCATGTACGGTGAACAGCGTAAAAACTATTTACATGCAAATATATGTCTCTATGGCCTATATATGCCGTGTGGTCCCCGCAAAATAGAATAGGCCAAACTATCTTACCGAGATGTCATAAAAGGCGACTAAGGTAAATTTGTGCAAAATCACCACACACACAGCACACAGAGAAGGAAAACTCTGCAATTTATACCAAACCCTCGCCAACCCGTCTGCCAAGCGTGGCGAGTATGGCATTTACTCCTCACATTATTGAGGAAGGCCCGTGCCCCAGCAGTGGGGACGTAAATGGGCTGATGATGATGATGATGATATGTCCCTATATAGCTTTTGCTTAGATGTACTGTTAACTTGATTCTTAACATATAACAACTGTTTCACTAACTTTCACGCCGCTCGACCGGACATACATATTAATTGATAGATCGTTAATGTCTCGAATACAAAGTATTAAGTGGAAATTTTTAGAAACTTGTATTGCTCAAAATGTGCTAAAGTAAAGCTACAATGTACATTTCATATTTTTTATGGACTTTCATACATATATTTTTCGAAAATACATTGGTACGTGTCGGGATTTGAACCTCAGCTCTCCCGGTAGGAAGGCGACAGTCCACACCACTGAGCCACCGACGCTCTTACTATTTATAACTTGCATGTTATTGGAAGTAACTTGGCGAAGTAAATAAATAAATGACATTAAAAAAATTGTTAACTTATATCAAAGAAATATCTCAATATCTATTTACGTCAAATTACCGTTTTTCAAATAACACTTCGACGTCACAGGTGACCGAAGATCTTGCAGCTACCTTGGACAAAGAATCAGTCTGGCAATCCAAAGGGGTAACGCTGCCAGTATTTTCGGAACCTTGCCGAAAGGGACTTCTTTTAATTATATTTTTTAGTGTTAATTATTTATTTTTATGTGTTTAGGGTGTAATATATTTTAATTAGTGTTATTTTTGTTGAATTGTATGACATAAAACACTTCAAAAATGTAGAGTTGTCGCATCCATATCTATAAGCCCGTTGACGGAGCTCACCCTAATCTGGTCGGTAGTGTTATAAAAAGGGCCAAGGGCTCTTAAGGACTAGCGCAAGGGCAGAGGGTCGAAGGAACTGGATCGAGCCATGCGGACACTGTCTATAAGTATACTTGTAGTATAGGATACAAGCGCGATACTTTTGGTATAGGCTAGTGAAATTTTGTAGTATGTTTGCATCTAAGCTTTTAGCAAGTATGTGGAAGGAACTACAGATTACTAACTTGTGATGTAAGCGCATGTTAGTCTAAATCAAAATTAATCTCACAAAATTTTCGTTGGATATGTGTTTTAATTATTAGTTGAGCACCTATGTATTTTGATCTCTTGTTTACACTTGTTTTTAAGTAAATAAATAAAAAAAGACTTAGGACATGATATTATGTTTTCCTTGATTTGATAAACAGATAGTAGGAAATCATGTGAACTTTTACTACTCGAAATGTCTTCGTAAATCTTGCTATAACGTATACACATAAATCAACACTATATTAAGTATTACAGTTTAATGGTACATTAGAATTTAAAATTTCATTTATTGTACATGTGACATAGTTCCCCACATTTCACACGGATCACATCTGTTGGAGAGGAGACCATAGCATTCATATGATAGTTATTACAAAGGAATAGCAGCAACGAAACACAAAAAAAAACAGCCAATTAATGGTATTCACAAAAAACAATTATATTTTATATTGTATTCATAACCTTCATAAAAACTGTATTCGTTTGTTTTTAATTGATACAAATAGATCTAATTATGTTTTAAGACCTCATTTAAGTTGTGAATGTGTCACTTTTAATAGTACATTATCTTCTTGTTTCTAGTTTTATGACTTTTAGTGTGTTTAGTACATTATCAATATATCAATGTTCCACAACGAAAAGACGTTTAACTAAACAGTGCGTACATTAACGTCTTTAATTGTTTCAATACAAACCTAATCAGAAAAAACATTGAGTTAGTAAACTAGAACCGCTTAAAGCGAAATCTCATTTGCGTACTTTGAACATTATCCCTTATTATAACCTATTAAAACCATAGTTCCAACCATCCCAAACTAACCGGAACATTAAACTAATTACAAACTCAACAGGTCTACCATAAACAAGTTAACCGAACCATTTCTAATACTCGATCCACCGTCTGCAATCTGTCTAGCCGGTTGCCACACGTCCAAACTGCGAAGACCTACGGGCTACTATTCACATGCGTCGTGTGTGTGCACTCCTTCGTAAACGGGAGGAGCGAGGGAGGCCAACAGTTTCTGGACGCTGAGTAGTGGTAATCCTGACCTAGCATTATAGTCGACGTCTCTAGGTCAAGGAAGGATAAACACACACTAGTGTACGTGCGATCGATGTATGATGTATGCCGGGAATTCAGGGTATGTTGGGCATAGTGCGGTCTTGGGGCGCTCTTGAATTTGTTATGGGATCGGAGTGCGGTTTGGGACGTCGGTTTTGCGTTAAGGCTTTATCGGATGGTATTGTTGAATTTATTAGACAGTTTTACAGTTAATGATGCTTAATTACTGCAGAGATATTGCTTTTATTATCTCGTATTGAACTTTCTATCGTTTTAGGAACTCTTAGATGATTTTGACGACCCATTTGGTAATGGTTGAGATTTCGACTACTACACTAAGGGGTCCGATCCCCGAACAGTACGAACATTTGTATTAGTCTGAGTGTTCTTAGTTTATTATGTATGTATTTACAAAAAAAAACATTATTGAAGTATGTTGCATACTACATGCTTCACATTTAACTTGGGTCAACGCTAAATCCTGTGGGAATGTCAGTGGATATTTATTTATTTAATAAACGATTAAATTACGATGTAATCTTAGTCAAGTTTTTGGTAAGTTAGTGCTCCTTAGATAAGGGGCCTGTAGCATAACAGCTAGCGTGTTTAGATCACGATAATGCTGATCAAGCAAGCTTAAATAATGGGTGACCTTGGGTAGCCAAACGTGTTTCGAAAGGTACCCTTTGTGTTGTCTGGGAATCTTTACTTTAGTATGAAATATTAACTTAATTTTTAAATTCATTATGTGTTTTACAAAGACCGTAAAGACATAAGAGCTTTGTCTTCCAAAGGTCTTTTTATTCGTCTTTCTCTTCAACCTATCGCAATCCATTGCTGGGCATAGCTATTTCCCATTTTGCAAGTAGTTCCCACTTTGCGCCAGAAATCCCGGTTCTGCGCTTTCGTCATCCAGCCTCTTTGTGCCAGTCTCCACTCCAACCCGTCTGCTCCAACGGCCATCGGTTCTGCGACATACGTGACCAGCCCACTGCCACTTCAACTTGCTGATCCGGCGCTTTCGGTGATTAACTTTTTATTAACATGCTAAATATGAGAATCAAGTTCATATGTGACATAAGTTAAATATACGAGTAAACAAATTAAAAGTTACAATTAAGCAATCTCGTCTCCGCAATCCGAAACTTGTCTTAATATGATAATTTCGTACTATACGTAGAATTGTTTACGTTTACCTGTACTTTAATATACCCTAAAAGTTTTTTACCTACGTCTTTTATTACAGTGTTTATGTCAAACATATAGGTAACTTATTTATTTTTAGGAAAATGATGCAAACAGTGTGTTAACATTTTTAATGACAATGTATTTAAGGTATTTCTGGAACTGTGATTTGCCCAATGTTTGTGTTCTGTATACGTAATGGTTGAATTAACTTGAGTTTAGCTAGTTACCTAGGCACAGGTATATTTAAATTGTCATATAGTTTAATTCTACTAGAAGTTAATATAGGGTTCATTGCCGACTACTTACTACCCGTTAACTGTGGAGTGCTAAAAATCCCGAGCCTATAGATGGTTGACATAAAAGGACTACTATTAGCGCCCTTTAAATTACCCGCCACCGAAAGACGATTTTTCAAACTTATTCTTTCTTTCAATCTACTATCTATAGCAAGACATATGTATCCCCCATTTGCACCAGTCTTTATATCTCAGTCGTAATGTACACTGCTAAACGAACTTCTTAATGATTACCTACGGACCGATTCCTAGCAGTTGACAACCATCCACCAGGTCATGCGCCCATCTGGTTGGGGTTTTAAGGCTGAGACCCATCTGCGTTCGCCACTTGCCCGTGAAGCTGTAAAGCTGTAAAGGCCATCTGCGGCCAACAGCAGTAGTGAGTTTAGAAAAAAAAATCTGGTTGGGGCCGGCCTACCCATTTCTCTTATATAACCATGAATACTTTAATTCAATTTCAAAACTTCTTGTATAGAGTTGCTCTGTACAGAAAAAAACTTAAACAAAACTGTTGTTGGAAACATGAAGGAATTCTCAAACGTTCTTAATGAAAANAAAACATCATTACTTCAAAATAATTCATATTACGGCCTTAATGACCATGGTAACAATGCTTCCTCTAATGATTTTTTTGCTTTATAATCAATTTAGGTTGGTATATTCATCATCTTTGTAATCTTGAAAATTTTTTTTTTTGTATCTGTGTTATAAAAATTAATTTTATTATTTTCAGCGGCTGGGATTCCAGATTTCCGGAGTCCAGAAACGGGCTTATACCACAACCTGCAGAAGTACAATTTACCTGAACCCCAAGCAATATTTGAAATTAATTTTTTTAGACAAAACCCAAAACCATTCTTTGCATTAGCAAAGGAAATGTACCCTGGGAATTTTAAACCTACAAAATCACATTATTTCATCAAGCTTTTACATGAGAAAGGTATGTAACAATTTTATGAAAACATTTTATAATTTTTATAATTTTGATTTTTACACAACCTTTTTAGTGCTTGTTCTATAGACCTGATCTTAGGGTTCAATCCATACCCAGGGCAAATATTTGTTTGTTCTCTGTATCTAGGAGGTTTCTCATTTTATATATTTATTTGCATTTATTAGTAAATATATTGTAATGAGCGCATGAGTGAAAAAAGAATAGCAAAGCAGGTGCATTGTGCGAATGTGGAAGGATACACAAGCAGGGGACGACCCAGAAGGACTTACCTTGACCAAATTGGTCAAGTCCTTAAGAAGGCTGGGGTCCCAAGTAAGAGGAATAAAAGAGCTTATATGAAAGATTGATGGATGTGATTGAAGCTAGGGAAGTATGTCAGTGCAAAGTGGCGTTTCATCATCTCTGCCTACCCTTTTGGGACCAAGGCGTGAGCTTTATTTATTTATTTATTGTAATATAGCTAACCTGTATCCGTAAATAACACTTGGTCGGAAAATATTTTGCATATTTTGCAAAACCTAAAAGACTAAGAGTATTGTTCCATCCTTCCTATTAAATATACTTTTAATATAAATAATATCCACTGACATTCACACAGCGCCACCTAGCCCCAAACTAAACATTTGCCTGTACTATGGATGCCAAACAATTATGGTCTTAATAGATGTAAATGAGATGACTTTAATGTCATTCCATCATTCCTTTGAATATTTATTTATTTATTTTGGCACTAAGAAGCCATCATGTAGGTATATTTTTTGAAAACCTAATTGTAATGGTAGAGAAGCTGGCTATTACTCCAAGGGTTCCAGGTTCATTTCCTGGTCAGTACAAACATTTGTGTGCTTGTACATGTGTATTTGTATTTTGTGTTTGGTTATTTTTATGTATTTATATACAATTTGAATTGGCTGTAATTAGTATATAGTGTTATAAACAATATTATTTCCTTGTCAGCATTAGTCAAACTTAATACATGTTTTGTACAGGTCTACTCCTACGTCATTACACCCAAAACATTGACACACTGGAGCGACGAGCTGACTTGCCCGGCGACAAAATTGTAGAAGCCCACGGTACCTTCTTTACCTCACATTGCCTGGATTGCCGCAAGGAGTACTCACTGGACTTTGTAAAGGGTATGCTCTAAGTTATTGCAGTTGGTTTTAACACTTAGCCCATAAACGCTCCAAGAATATCGCGGGAATACAATAGAAAGTATATATATAAAGTATAGAACAGATATTTCAACTGAGTCTTATTCCATTAAAGTGTTGTAAGTACAAAAAAATTTAGTTCTTATTTTTGTAATGGGCAACATTTTACTATATGCGCCATTTGTAAATTTTGAAAGTGAATAGTCCCCCTTTGACCCCTGGTAATGTGGGTAAAAGGGGGACTATTCACAAGTCAACCTTCTCATGCAAGTGGTGCATCTGAAGAGACAACCAAGCATAGTGGGTTATGGTCCAAAAACACTCTTTGAATAACTTCATTGAACTATGGCCAACAGTGAATGTATATCAGCTATGTATGGCTGCAGTAGGATTGTTAATTAACAAATGAGTACTCATACTTGTATCAATGGCTCGAAATGCAAATTATAAATAAAGCTTTTTCAACCAAATTAAAAAGGTTTCTCAAATCAACCATATTCTTTTTTTATTATAAATTAAATTAGCAAATAACAGAACATAAATATTAATTATTTTTAGAATATTAAACATTCTACTTGGTGACATACACCTTGATTCAATAGTCTAATCCATTAAAGTTGGCTACTTATATACTTAACTACCTCATGTCTACATGTTAAAGCTAAAGGCCTTTTCTACCCATAACATTTTCACATTACCAGTGTTTTCATTATTTCCAGATCGCATATTCGCCGATGAGATCCCTATATGTACAGAGTGCCCTGGTGTGGTGAAGCCGGACATTGTGTTCTTTGGCGAGAGCCTGCCAGACAGATTCCAGAGTTGCCTTCAAGAAGACTTCCAGCAGTGTGATATGCTTATCATAATGGGCTCTTCGCTTGAAGTTCAACCATTCGCATCACTTATTGATATGTGAGTGAATTATTAAATATCCAACGCAGTCGCTCAGCGCCATCTATAATCTTTTGATGTAAATACATCATAGATTTATCCAGACCAATGTAGACAGACATCTTCATGCACACATATTATATGTTTGTACTGCCAGGGGATAGACCCGGAACTCTTGGTGTACACTTGGTGTAATTTTTTGCCCTTAATAACACAACATAGGTTGTGTTATTTTGTTTGTGTTGTGCTATATTACTGACACTTATGAATTGAACCCAGTTGGTTATGGTTATACCATGTTTGATGTTAAATCACACAGGAATGTGATAAAAATATACTAATAAGTTTTAAATTTATAAATTTCTTAGTTTGAATAGCAAAACTGAGTATTGAAATGGCTTCCTTGCAGGAATTATCGCAATATCAAAACGAGGTCTACTTGTTTCACTTCCAGTTTGTTCTAGAAGTAAACCAAGGGTTCTAAAGATTCCAAAATTTCAGGGTGCCCGATTGGTGTCGCGGTTTGCTGATTAACCGCGAGAAGGCGGGCGTGCGGTCTCCAATATTAAGGCTGTGCGGTCTAGGCGGGGGACTTCAGTTCGACGAGGAAGCCACTAGGGACGTAGCATTACTAGGCGACTGCGACGACGGCTGCCAGAACCTCGCTGACAGGCTCGGGTGGGGGGTAAGTCGGGAAAGGAGAGCGAAAACGTATATTTATTTGCATAAACAACATAAATTTGCTTCAACAGCCTATGATTTAATATATATTTTATTTTTACTTAAAAAGTACATTTAATTCTTATACATTAACGAAATGGATCTTTGTAATTTGTACATTTGAAATAAAAGAAATAAAATATCAGAAATAAATAACATTATGTACTTTTATTAGCGTAAACAATTCCACTTATACACGAAGCATGACGCATGCTAAAAAAAATCGTCGAAGCATCTGTACTTATATACTTTTTTATATAACATGTTTGTAGAGCCCGCTGAGCAAGGTAAAGCTATGTTATACCAGGGGTCGAATTCTGATTAAAGTATCTACAAAAAAAATACAATTCATGTCATGGTTGGTTATTTTACAGACATTTTAATAAATAGTCTTATTAATTTTTTTTTATAGGATGAGCTGCGTTCTTTGATGGCTCGTGAACACGAACGTCTGGAAATGGAGGGCGGGCTAATGGCCTCATCGGCAGACTCTCAGCTATAACAGGTCACGGTTCCATATCGTCTGGATATCTTATATAAGTAACTTCTATTTCTGTACAAATTCAAGTTTGGTGCTTTTTACCCTAACTCTAAATTATTTTTACCTCAATTATTAGTGCTTGTTTCTCATAAAGTTTTAATACCAAGAAAGCTTCTTTTGATTGGTGATTCTAGTTCTCCTTCGGTCTGCATTGAAGGACATTAAAGGACTTATAAAACTGAAACTATATCCTACCTTTGGAAGATGATCTCAGTCTAGACTGGTAAATTTCATAAGGTCTATACCAGACATCATAAAAACTTTACCTATATTTTTTCAAAAATATATCTATCACACTAACATTTCGATTTGCCTGTTACAAAATAGCATAGATATTCAGACGACACAAATAAAATAAGTTTAGTTATCTTAATGAATGGTTCGTGTCCTGTCAGGAAGAAGCATTCATTGACATACTTTTTTCACCAACATAATATTACAGCTAGTCTATTAGAGGTGTATGGCTATTTATTTACTATTTTGTCAAATCAAAAGAATAATGCCTTACTATGCTATATATAATTTATTTGTAAAAACGTCATAAACGTCTTAAAAACGACGATGTGATTTTCAAATAAAAAACATTTATTCATTCACTTAGGTACAACCGTTGAAAAATCGATAAACTTAAATAAACATTAAACTAACTAGATTAATAATTAATTTCACTCCAAAGTCTGCCCATCGCGTCAGTTGGGCAGAATTTTCATTCATAATCACGACGCTCGCTACATGTCATAATGACAGTAGTATGCTCGTGCTTTTGATTTTGTACTGTTTCTATGACGCAATAAGGTCTAAATTTAAATTAATAATTTTACATTCTAAATATAACAATACCTATTCATAATTATGTGTCAAGGGGATAGGACATTTTTTGGTTGGCATTTGATGTGTATCTAGATAGTTCATTGTTTACCTAAGTTTATAAAGCATGAATAAGTTCCAAATTATGTTTAATGAATTTATTTTCAAATAAAATATGTCCAGTTATTTGTGTTTAGACTTAGTCATTGCTACTTATGTTCTGGTTTGGTATCACAATACCTTAACCTAAGACATTTTGTATATCATCTTACATAGTTAAGTAAATATTTTTTTGGAATTTTTGTGTATGTAATAAGTTTTGGGATGCGAGTACAAGGTGCTTTTAGATTTGCAGAACGTAGGTTTATAAAGAAAATGAGTTTTTAGTAACCTTGCAGATACATGTTAAGGACAAGAGCATTTACCATGCAATATTTTTATTTGTTTGACTAATTGCTAATACATGAACGACGGCTGCATTCATAAGTTTAAAGTCACTGCACCAGAGCGACTTTTTTTCGGGTTTTCTTTCAGAGATAAAGTAAGAAATGGTGCTAATCATGATTGGACTGAAGTTAACGACAAAGTGATCGTTCAGGTATTACGTAAAGCAATATGGGAGGGGGGATTAGTTGTCTGGTAAAATGTTACTTTGAAGTACAAGGGCAAAAGGGGGTATTCAACCAACTTGTTAGATACCTAGGGGGGGATATGTTCAAAATATTTCAAAATGCGTTACGTAATACTAGAACCCTCCCATAACACGTCGCATCAGCAAATTTTTGTGGCATTCGGCCGGTCACTTTTGTTACGTAAAGACCGCGTCTTTACAAGTGTATAGTAAGTAATCCTCCAGCCCAGTGGTTAGACAACTTGCGAAAGGTCACGTCTAAAATGGGTAGACCTATGTCCAGCTGTGGACTGCGATAGCTTGAAGATAACTGTTTAAATGTTATTAAACATTAAAATAGACATATTTCATGGTTTTCATTTTCTATTATATATGTATAGTGTTAAGAAAATTTACACCCGGCATCTTCAAAACATGTCTATCAGATATTTGTTTTAGCTAGTATATGCTCTTGTTTTCAACATATTAATTCTCATATCTTCCGTTTAAAAGCACCCTAGCAATTATTCTAGTTTTATTAGTGATAGATTTTATGCTTCTATTGCTTAGATAAACAATACACTAACATGATGCACAATCACGAAGAAATGCCAACCAAGAAATGACCGAGCCGCATTACACATACGTATTGTTATGATTAGACAGTAAAAAATTAAATTTGGACCTTAACGCGTCATAGAAAGAGTACAAAATCAAAAGCACGAGCACATTACTATGTCATTATGACATGTGGCGAGCTATGTGATTATGAATAAAAATTCTGCCCAATTGACGCGATGGGCAGACTTGCCGCAGACACTTTTTGAGTGAGATTGTGTAACTAGTTAGTGTATTGTTTTATCTAAGTTCTGTTGATTTGTTTCGACCTCGTATATGAATAGATGCCTAGACATTAATTTGGTGTGATAAAATCGAATATCTATGGTGGGTTTTAATGTACTTATCAATATTATTTAAAGTTTGCTGATAGTGTCATTCGAAAATTAAAACTTACGATAAACTAGAATCATGTAAATCAAAAATATAACATCGACTTCAGCAATGTACATGACATAAAAATCATACCTCATTATATTGATATTTAAGCAACCAACTTAGCCTATTACCTCTTACTGACAACGACACAGGGCCTACACACAGCATAACTGAGGGTATTGGGCTGTAACTCACCACGCGGGGCCAATACAATGGATGTTAACTACTACCATACTAAGATTTTAGCAAATACGAGTACTAACGGCTTGACGAATGAATAAATATTTTACAGTCACTTCGTCCAATGTCCAACCATTACATAGTTGATTGACTTGCATGATTGTCGGCTGAACGTTAACAATATTTACTATACATCTTCGATAAACAATAAATTAAAAAGGCTGCACAATCTCACAATCAAAAAGTGTCCGCTAATAAAGTCTACCCATCGAGTCAGTTGGGCAGAATTTTCAAAATCACGTCGCTCTCTACATGTCGTAATGACATAGTCGTGTGCTCGTGCTTTTGATTTTGTACTCTTTCTATGACGCGTTAAGGTCTAAATTTAAATGAATAATTTTACGTTCTAAATATACACATCTCTCGGCTCGGACATGTTTTGGTTAACGTTTCTTTGTGATTTTGCATCTAATTAATTTATTGTTGATCTAAGCTATACATATAATAAGTAACTGTATTCATATTTTAAAAAAATATACACAGCTACAAAGAAATAATTCACCACCATTGATAAATTGTTTTAATTGTAAACAATGTAATTTAGCAATAATATGATAGTTGTAACATTTTATTTATTTGTTAATTTAAATTAGGAATTTGATTTAATTGCATATTTATTTGACCCGTTGCTACTTAATATAATTTATTTTATGGTTCTGTTGCATTAAAAAAAGTTATTTTAAATTTTAGTTAACTGTTTCCATACGTCCCTTTGCAGAAATCTATAAAAAGTGTGATATTTTTACAATGAATAATTTAATATCTATAAAAAGGAAATATTTAATCTCTTGAAACGATTTTATTTTTAAATCTAGATTTTTACTACTAGTAACTATTGCTAGCAGTAAAAATATGCCCCACTGCATGTCTAAATTAATTTTCATTTCTTAATTATTACCATATTTATTGTTAAAGTGTATACTTAGACTTTAAGAACTATTATTTTGTAAAGATGAATGCACTTTTTACTGTATTTTTATTTATATTAATGAAATAAAAATTATGTTTTTTTAAAGTATTTTTTTTTTCAATGAATATTAAAATAACATTGTATGCCTTGATAAAAGAATGACTTAACTGAATTATTTTTTTCGAATATTCAATTTTATTCATAAATCTTGCATCGTATCTTTTTTAAAAACGCTGTCATTTTTTTTGTGCTCAAGGTTTTGTGTTTTTGTAAATTAATTTTGTCATTGTTATTAAATGTTATATTTTGATATATTACATAGAATACCGCATCTTATGATACAGATATGTGTAAACTTATTTAATAAAACATGTTAATATCAAATAGAAATGTAAAAGTCTCTTGATTATTTATTTTTGTAAAGGGTTAGACATATATCAATTGAAGTAGCAAAGATAAGATCGCTTTTGACGTTACGCAGACCTTTTATATATTTAACGCATTCCAAAACAATTCACAGGATTTTTTTTGCTATTATTAATATATCACATATATTTTGTATTGACTAATATTACTTCCCTTTTATATAGGTAATCAGTCGAGCCTTTTTACTATGTACTGAAGGATATCTCTCCTTAATTACAGCTTTTATTTGATGATTCTTCTACTATTCTTCACTGATATAACTTTTAGGTCCTTTGTGCCCGTATTTACCAACATCCTGTAAACTTTAATATTTGGAATTGGGCAAAAATAAATCCAGGCCAGATTTATTTTTCAAATGGTGGACTTTATTGGATTTAGAGAATGTTGGTAAAATCATAATAGGCACATACAAACAGCAGGCTATCAAATACTAGTTTATACTGAATCAATATCAATACCTTTTTTTTATATTTTATTATCAACTCGATATTTCACACACGTTTCCTTTCTTTTTTTGCACATTGTTTTTTTTTTCCATTATTATTTTTGTGGCCAATAAAAATGTTTCTTCCTTAACTTTTCCCAACCGTTAAACTGAAAGTTAACTAACTTTTACTTCCCTAATCAATTATGTTTTACAAATCAATAGTTATATATTCATAATGTGCCGAATGTATCCTGTAAAATATCCAGTCGTATGTATGTGCCTTAAATCTTAAAAACCTGAAAGTGCGCGGTTGTTTTAAAGCTATAAATGCTGCGTTACCTACACGCAATACGGTTAACTCACATCATTTTATATCAGGTAATATAATTATTAACCATTGTTTTACGCATATCCACATACATTACGCGTAAAACAGTAGTTTGTAATTATATTACCTGACTAGCTTTTGCGTGCGACTTCGTCCGCGTGGAATAGTTACTTTGGCCTATCGCTCTCTTTGACCCGCTACTTCGTTTATATTCGTGAGTTAAAACTGCGATATCTCATAAGATATTTATTTAAGTTGAATGCTGTAAAGGGCCATTTTGTTTAAAATGAAATACTTGTTATAAATAAGTATTTCTTTGGATAAGGATTAATATCATATTTATGAAAACACCTTCGCAAATGATGCATTTTAGATTTTTTTTTTAGTAATAAATATGTTATAGGGAGCTAACCTTAAAAGATAGATATATACTGTCGCGGACTTTTTTTTAGACCTTTTAAAGGGGAACAATACTCTCATACATGACTTTTGCGAAACTTAAACCGTTTACGCAGCGTACGCAGCAGAAGCTCCAGTAAGAAAAATCGCCCCGATTTTTAACTTCCTTCAGTGCTGCTCCGCTGTTGCTCTCAGTGTGATGATTTATAGCCTATAGCCTTCCCTGATAAATAAGCTAACACTGAAAGATTTTTTTCAAATAGAACCAGTAATTCCTGAGATTAGCGCGTTCAAACAAACAAACTCTTCAGCTTTATAATATTAGTACAGATATGAATACATTGCGTGTAACGTAGCGTTCATCGCATAAAACAACCGCGCGCTTAAGGTTACAAGGAAGTCAAATATTATGAAAATAGTGTAAGGTTATTAATTATTTTTGTTGACCCACAAAAATCTACTTAATGCGATTCTATAGATTTGGTTATAAATAATATGGAGCTTCTCTAAAATGCCTGTTTCAACATGTTAAAGATATTTGACACAAGGGTAAATATTTATTTTGTTTGTCATTTCTACCAATATTTAGCTTTATATGAAGATGCTTATTTATAATAAATTGTGTTGAATATCCTTAACACTTAACATAAAATGCAAGTTAAAATCGCCGATCAACTGAGTCGCGATGAAAATCATATTTGTTTTAAATTAATGGCTTTTATGAGTTAAGACAATAAAAACATACATTGTAATATATTTTTTTATTTAAAAATAGCTTACAAAGATCATTAGACAGTATATTTTTTTATGAATTGCTATTTTCCCCTTATTGAGCTGCAAGCAGGCGGAATCGATCCAATTAAATCTTTATTTATTTAATATCACGAATCTTATAATAAAAATGCAAGATTAACAATAAGACTTATCATGTGATCCGAAATTTAGTAATTTTACCATTTGATTTATTTTAATTGAAGATCAAAGAACGTCTTGCCCCAGCCTCGTCAGGAATAAATAGCTATCACATGCCCTAAATTAAACATGTGAGCATTAAATAGCAGAATTTACAAATATTCAAATATCATTTTTTGTCCTGACAACATCTTCATAAAATATAAATGACAATATTTATTTACAATTTGTATTTCTAACAATTGAGTATTCCTGAGCACAAAATGACTATTATATCACTGTATTAAAAGTAGTTTATATGTAGTTACTACAGCCCTATTAACATTCCTGTTTCGATATAACCATGATCTGGCTGCCTATCCATTTATTCTCCAATGAACTTGTATGTGAAGGAAAATATCGTGCGGAAACCTGCGCATGCTTGGGAAGAGATTCAAAGGCTGTGCGTGATGGGCAGGCTCGTGCATCTTGGTGGGGACGTATTACAGTACAAGCTGTTATGGACTACCATATTTCGTATGTACAGTAATTTAAAATTCATTGCTTTTTTACATGTTTTTAGTTATCCATTAAGAATTTTCACCACTGTCAGTTATTGAAACTCATTTGCTGTAACACACATATACTCAACACCTTTATTCCACTCAGTCATTGTAAAGTGATAGATAAATCCTATCATTCTTTAGCATCAGTGATTCCTTCTGTGCTGATAGCGAACATCGCCTCAGTTTCTGGCAGACAGGGGCTGTCGTATATCTTGCAAACACGGTTGTCCCCTCGTCCCTTCCTCAAATAAAGGCGAGTGGTGGACGCGTGGGCAATGATGTGCCCACCGATGGGCTTTCTCGTGTCAGCATTGAATACACCCACAGAGTCCACGTTGGCTACCACTTGGTTTGTTATGATTACTGCCACGCCGAACTGGAAAAATTAAAGGGTTTGTTAACGATTTGATAATTTATAAGATCTCAAATTAATAATTCTCTTAATTATGAATAAGAAAGCATTTATAACAATTACATTAACTGTGACTGCGATATGGAAACATTGGTAAAACTTTTACGATGAATTAGAATAGAAGTATCTTCTTTCAAGATAGACATAAGTATCGTAAACATGGTAATAAACAATAATTCGAAAGCATTAAATATGCATGCATTTAAGTATCGTTTCACACGTTTAACCCATTCAACGCCAGGAATCCAGACACAATAGAAAATCTGTATTCTGGCGTCATTAGCGGTCAATGGGTTTAGTGCTACTGCGATTTTACTACGTCTTCAGCGTGTGGCCTATATTTAATGATGGTGGTGATTTACCGGCACTACTTAATAATTTGTAAAATTTTGTGTCATTTTGAAGGACTCGTAATAATTTAGTGGTATATCCGTTTTCGCGGGTTTCCAGTCACGCTCTGCTATTCGACAGACTGCACCACAGGTGATATTAGTTTGGTTTCCATTAATATATGTACTAAAATTCCAAAATAATATATGAACATACTAACCTCGTCAGCCAATCTTAGGAGCATCCTCATAAACCTGCCAAGGTGCTGTTGTCGCACAGATAACTCTCCTCGTCCCGAATAATCTGTTCGGTACAAAGCGGTCGCACTATCCACTATTATTAATGAGTACCTGAAATAGTAATTAATATAGATTCATAGAAATTTATGGCACTATAAATAAATATCCACTGACATTCACACAGCGCCATCTAGCTCCAAGTTAAGCGTGAAGCCTGTATTATGGGTACTAAACAACGGATAAACATACCTATTTTTTTTTTGTAAATACATACATATTATACATAGAAACACCCAGACCATTACAGACATGTTCATGCACACAAACGTTTGTACTGCTCGGGGATCGAACTCTTGGTGTTGCAGCCGACATCTCAACCGGATCACCAAATAGGTACTTATTTGTGGTAAAGTAAAGACAAACATATTCAACACACCAATCTCCAATAATCTTTATTTTATGTTAATACTATACAATACAATAATAATAATTGAAACAGTCATATTCACACTTTATACTGCACAGGAATCAAACCTTGGATGATCTAAAGTGCCAAACGTTGTGATGTATTTCGATTAAATCTTCGATACATATTTACGAACTTACGAAAAGTACAAAAATAATTTGAAGTGAAACCCGAAAGCAATGAATTGCAAACAAAAATTATGAAAAAACTCTACTTCGATCACGATTTAAAAAAAACACGATTTAAAATGAGTGCAACGGAAGTCAAAGAATGTAACTGAAAATGACCACCAAATGACATAAAAGTGACAAAAACGTGGAAGGGGTCAAGATACATGAAATCATCACTTTTAAATAAAATTACAGTATCTTGATTGTAATATTGATACATCTAACCATTGTTTTCTTCATGCATACGAATAAAATATTTACGGTACATACGCCAAAATAACAATTTTAAAATTTTTGTCTGTCTGTTTATTACGCGTAATTTCTGAAATGGCGGGACATATTTTAATGGGACTTTTTTTGGCAAATAGATAATAGAGAAAACCTTAGGCTACTTTTATTTTCGAAAAACCGCTTTATTTAGTAAAATAATGTTGTTCCACGCGGCGACCGCGCGTCGCGTGATCTGTGCACTTTTGTGACCTGACTAAGCGTTTTTAGGTTATGTTTGAACTGTGAGAAAATATCTCAGACCGTGGATAATTCCGCGAGTCACAGATAGTTCAACATCTGAGTGAGCCACATACCTAGACTCTGCCATCATAGCCTAGTTCAACATCTGAGTAAGCCACATACTCTGCCCCATCAGGGCCGGATTAGCCATAAAGCAAGAGTAGCAAATGCTGCGGGCCCCGCGGATTGAGGGGCACCGCGCTACAAGTGGACTACCTACTTGTTCGACCGCAACAAAATTAATAAAAATTAAAAGTAGCGTAAAAAGAAGTAGGACTTTTCAACGTCACTGTCTAATAATCGATTTATTGATACATTTCTACCCTTCAATCGGCTTGATTTACCCTTAACTAGGGATCCTAAAACAAAACCAGGGCCCTTGACAGAATTTGCTACAGGCCCCGCGCTGTCTTAATCCGGCACTGTATGCCATCATAGCCTAGTATAACTGAATGAGCCACATACCTAGACTCTGCCATCATAGCGCACGCCTGCACCAGCAGCTGGGTCTGGTGGTCCGTGTTGTAGGCGCGCGCGTACGCCACGTTGTCCAGCACTGCGGCGCCTTCCATCCCATAACGCTGGGCAACTGCCAGCAAGCGTTCCGGACGGAAAGTGCCTTCCGTGTCTATGTACATACATTTCCCTTCACCGCCCGACTGCTCGATCGGCAACTGTGACGTATTGGCGGTATTTAGACCCCGTATTCTAGAACGGTACTCAACGTTCTTTATCTTTACTTAAATTGGGTTAGAAAAGGATGGCGCTATTTACCGTATAGAGCGCTATCCCTTTCTAACTCTATTCAAGTAAAGATCAACGCTTGAGTCTCGTTCTAGAATATGGGCCTTAAGACTTTTTTACAGACATTCACACAGCGCCATCTAGTCCCGAACTAAACTTAACCCTTTAAACGCCATGAATCTAGGTACAATAGTCTATTGTTTCTGACGCCTTTAGGTGTAAGTAGCTGCATCCACACCGGATGATCTAATTTGGATCGGCGATCTCGCGATCCAAATCATACTAGACCGATCCAACAGCATGGATCGCGCGCCGCCTGCACATTTGAATCGAGCCTAACAGTGGCGTGCACAGATATTATGAGAAGGGTATGCAAAAACAAATAATTTACATTTTTGGCAAATTGAGTGCTGTTGATGACAGCAGATCGCCTATGGTTTCAAATCTGAAGAGGAAAATGGGCGAAGAAGTAGGAATCATTGAATATGTTGGCGATTTTCCGAGTTGTCTGGACGCACAGGGTATGCACTGCTTATTTGCATATATGGAGTGCACGCCACTGGAGCTCAAGCCGTGCGCGATCGGAGCGCGATGGATCGTCCGGTGTGGATGCAGCTATTGGCGTTCAAAGGGTTAGCCTGTAATATGGTTACTAAACAATGGATAAACATAGGTACTTATATAAATGTTTTATTTTCTAAATACACATTATATATACCTGGCAAGTCACAGCCAGTGTATGACATATCTGTGTTTTTCCTGTTCTGAATTCTCCAAAAATCTCAGTAATTGATCCCGTTTCTATGCCACCACCAAGCAACCTGTCCAGTTCCTTTGAGCCTGTTGTTAGTTGGATTATTTCAGCTCTGCAACAAAAAGAAAAATCATAGATATATGTCAATATCTTTGCTAGTTATTGAACCTAGTTACCTGAAAGAGACATTAGGATACTCATAAATATAAATATCCAATGACACTCCAACAACACCAAATTGCCCCAATTTAAGCTTGTATTACAGGTACTAAATAACTGATATACTTAAATACATTTTTTTTTGTAAATACATACAGCTTATACATATAAAACACCAAGGCAAATACAAACATGTTCATGCACACACATGTGTATACTGCCAGGGGATTGAACTCAGATCCTTAAGTGGCTGAAGTCTCAACCATTACACCAAATGGGTACTCATGAACACAGAATTTCAATCACACTTTTTACCTCACTAAATAAGGTACCACTGCAGGTACAGGTCTTCACAATAACTGGCTAATAGGGAGTTTGATGAATGTGTTGGAGTTAATCTTTTAAATTAGAAAAGTACAGTAATATTGCAATGACCAAGTACTGTCCTGGGAGCTTCCCAACATCTCTTAAAACAGTATTATGGTTAAAAAATAATGCCATAATTATCATAACAGCTCAATCAATAGCAGTGCCTTAACAATAGATTATTTATTTATGAAGGTGTGCTTACAGCTAAACATAATCAATGTTTGTATTTTTTTAAATAAGGTTCACATATGCAAGCCTTTTACATGCACACTCAACGTTGTTGTTGTTAGGGGCATTTAAACAGAAGATAAAAACATATATGTAATAGAAACATTTGAATTAAACATATGAAACAAAAAGATACAATAATATTGTTTTAAGAATATAAATAATGAAACAATGATTATGAATGAAGACTATAAGCAGTTTCAACATTTTGTTTTTAAAAATAATATTTTTTTGTGTATATATGTCATGGTCAAATGATTTCTCATTCCGATTGTTATAGGAATTACAAATTCTTGCAAGGGGGCAATGTAAACCAAGATAAGTTTAAAAACTAGGAAGCGTGAGTGAGTGAGGGTTTCGTTGGGCATTTGATACATTCATTTATTGTGTCTTGTGAGTTTACACCCATGCTATGTTCGGTACGATAAAACTGTTTTAAGAGATGGCGGTAACCCCTGGTACCATCCAGCTAATGCTATGACTAAACAAAGGGATTTTAATAAATTTTTTAGTTAGCTGTCACCTTGAATAAACACATAGATTATGTTTTACTGTAGGACTATATCATATACTGAGAGACACAGCTAGTCTTCTATAAGACCACAATTATTATTGAAAATGCATAAATTAATTGTAGTAACAACAGATCCACTCACATTTTAATATTATTCACATAAAATATATATATATATATATATATATCATGTTGCACAACTATACCTAAATATCATAACATGTATGTATGTATATGTACATTTAGTTTACCTTTTCTGGTGAAATTCAGTTGCTGTTGTAAATCCCATTGGCACTAGTTTTGATGCCTCTGACAGTATTTTATCAGCTTTAGCTTCGGATATCCCTTTTATTGTTATTAGCCATTTTTTTGGAGCATACGCTACTGACTCTATTGTATGGTACCCAGCTTCCTCTAACTTTTATATCACCTGAAGTTATCCATTTCCCTGTAATATTTATAGAATACAAATATAGTTATGCATATTTAATGGACACATAACAAAACCTGTATACTTATCAAAACATTCCATAAGGGCCTTAATGAGGTAGGATAATAAAGTACTTTCTCATAAGATTTTACCTCTAATTGTTGATCAGCTGTGGGCCACATTCGTCCAAGTCTTCTTCAGCTACAGACGCAGTTGTTGCTGATGCAGTTGCAGCCATAGTAATTATCCCGTCACCGATACATGCACAGTAAAATATTGCTTCTTAAATTATAGAAGGTCGATTGATAAATGAAATGATTATTTACAAACTAAACAAGAATTAAGTCTTCGTTTGCTTTACGTCAATTGAATGTCAAACATTCCTCCAATCCAGGGTTGTCAACCCCGAAACGAAATTCCTCGTACTTGAGCATCAAAAAATCTCGACTTTCGAACCTCGTACATCTAAAAACAGCTTTTATTGCTAGCTTCTTAATAAAAATAGAAACTTTGTGATAGATATGACTAATGCGCGAGAACAAAATGTTTGTATTGTGGTCGGGTTTTCCCAGTTGACATAGCTACTACAACTCGCAGATTATGAACGCCTAAATGCCACCAATGGTTTTTTGTGTAAAAATTCAAGTTCTGATAGATGACTAGTTTTAATATATGGCATGGTCATATTAGAAAATCTCGTACACAATTGTACGAGGTTCATAGTCTCCTCGTAACTCGTATGGAAGACCACAATTCGTACTTGTACGAGGAACCTCGTACGTTTGGCAACCCTGTCCAATCCTCGGCGGAACTCAGTGTGCCAACCCCGAAATGAAATTCCTCGTACACAGCAGCTAATAGCGATGCAATAACGGCTGTTCAAATAATGAATAACACTGCTAATTATTTTCCAGTAACTGTTATTGCAAACTGTTACCATATCTGTTACTTTCTGTGGCAATAGTCAAAAAAATAATTATTAAACATTAATTTTTAAAGATAACATAAATTAATCCTGAAATAACAATGGATGTTATGTATTACGTCGTGAGCTTAAAATGTAATAAAAGGTCAATGAACTTGTTATCGTACTTTTGTACGAAAGTGCATTTACAATATTTACAAATTGCCTTTTATTGGCTTTATCAAGGACGTCAAAATAGTTCCAAATATTTGCGGTAATTCGCCTATCAGACATTTTCACAATGTTTATTTACACAATTAAACAAACTATACAATAGTCAACACACTTCATTAAACACTAACAAAATAATATCTAAAAGTACAATTACACACTAAGCAAAGCAATAGCAAGCAATGCCCGCGAAACAATAAACTGAAAAACAACATGTAAACAGAAGACGCATCGTTAAATTACAGGTGAGTAGGCGGGCGAGCGTTATACGAAATGTGGCAACAGCGCGATTTTTTGGCGCTAAAAACTGCTGCTATTGGCTTATTGCGAC
>PQWD01007536.1:0-15552 GCA_019425675.1 Leucinodes orbonalis
TATAGTGGATGCTAGAATTTCACGAAAGAAATCCCGGATGCGCAGCGCTGTAATCGCGGAACATAATGATACCAGTACTGGAAAAATAATATATCAAATATTTTTGTAAAAAAAATAATTGTGGGGAGATGTGATGGAGGAGAGGACACGGGGATGGAGGATATACCCCCCCTGTAAAAGGACGTTGCGGAATTCCCCCTTTACGTGTATAATCTATTTCAATGAATAAATATAAAACGCAATCCGCCATTTTGTGCGAATAGCGGATTGCGCTTTGTTCATGAGAATTTCCAGAAACCAAACTTGTTTGTATTTCTTTATTGTTAAAAGCATAATTGAATGAGTTAACATTACACATGATTTCACTATTCAAATCTGAAAATAAAGACGCTTCTTTGTTTTCGACGACACGTTAAGCCGTATTCGGTCCCAGCTACTATCTGAGGATGGTTGTCGTTATCACCAATCAATCTACATTGGGCCCGCGTGGCAGGCTGCGGCTCAATCTCCCCACAGCTGCCGTGAACCTGTAATAGTTCACGGCAGGGCATAAGCTACTAAAAAATCTAACTGAACGGAAACAAAAGGATTTGTTTACAATTCTTCAAAGACCTCAAAAAGTTCTTATTATCCCTATCGTACTTTTTAATTATGTGAAAAATGTTATAGCCCAAATACTTTATTTTTCTGTTTGTTCTATTTTTTATTTTAATGCTTCTAAGGAAGGAAGGAAGGCAAGAAATGTTATCTTATCAGTTTTTGTTTGTTTTTTAAACGAATTTCGTAATGATTGTACCGCCTTTCACTTGAGACTGAATTGTGCCTAAGTCGTGGAAGCTTGCTAACGTGCAGCCTGTGCCTAAAAAAGTAGTCGAGCCGACCCTGTCAATTATCGACCCATTTCAGTCACCTCCATACTCTGTAAGACTATGGAGCGTGCACTTAACAATAAACTCTGGCTTACCTGGAAGGTAACGATCTCCTCAGTGACCGTCAATACGGATTTCGCGAGGCCGGTCAACTGGGGACCTTCTTGTGTATGCCACACACTTATGGAGTGAGGCCATCGAGAGACACGTTGAAGCTCTTGCCGTGTCACTCGATATCTCTAAGGCTTTTGACAGAGTTTGGCACGCTAGCCTTATAAGCAAGCTTCCTTCGTTTGGTATTCCTGATGGCCTTTGCACCTGGATATCAGATTTCCTGAGTGACCGGTCAATACGAGTAGTCATTGATGGCTACTGTTCTGACCTCCAGTCTATCGACCGGCGTTCCTCAGGGATCGGTCCTGTCGCAACTCTAATTTTGCTGCACACAAATGATTTGCTTATGCTCAGTATCATTGGGTATGCAGACGACAGCACAGTTACGGATAGATATTTATCGGATGCAAGGGCCAGTAAGGAAACCCAGTCTTGTCGAGAGGCCATGGTAAGCCGTGTTGATGCGTCCCTTCAAGCAGTCTCCTTGGGGTGATGCTAATCTGGTGACGTTCAACGCTACCAAAACACAGGCGTGTCTGTTCTCCACCAAACGGAGCAAATTCGAGCTTGCTCGACTTTCCGGAATATACCTGTCGCAGCGACTGCTAGCCTAGAGCTTCTTGGTTCATCTCACTGCCAATCTCAACTTCGGCCTATATCGAGTCCAAAGCAAAGACTGCAGCAAAAAACTGGGATCCTTTCCAAGGTTAGGCATATTTCACCCAGGACTTCTAGCATTATATCAAGCCCAAGTCCGGTCTTGTATGGAATACTGCTGCCACCTATGGGATGGATCAGCCAAATACCAACTGGCTGCTTTGGACTCGATTGAGCGGCGTGCTGAGCGGCTCATTGGCGACCTACTCTGACTGACGCTAAGCTGCAAAGCCTCGAGCATCGTCGTAGAGTGTTTATCTTACGGCTTTTTTACAGGCTACATTTCGGTGAGTGTGCGATGGAATTACACGCGTTAATTCCAAGCCCCTTTTCACCATCGGATACAAGACGGAGGCGAGCGTTCCATCCTTACGTGTAGACATTCCACACATCCACACAGCCCGCTTTGGTGCCTCGTTCCTAATGCGCACCGCAAAGGAATGGAATTCTTTGCCTCCTTATGTTTCCCGATCATACAACCTGCCTCTTCAAGGCAAGAGTGAATAGGCTGTTTCTAGCAGCATGATCCATCTTCGGCCGCATCATCACTTACCATCAGGTGAGATGGCGGTCAAATGTCTGCCTATAAAAATAAAAAAAAAATCTTAACGGCTGTGGTACAGTTGCTTCATGAAAAGGTATGATCCGGCAATGCTGTGTTAACTGCGATCAGCGCTCTGCCCGGGCTAGGCGCTCGGGAACGTGGAACGACAAACGTTATTTAAAAACGTTGTTCCTCGTGACTGGTCACCGTGATCACTTTAGTTAAAAAAATAAATGTCAGTTTCAATATTTTTCTGTCAAGTCAATGATTAATCAATCATCAGTTTCATATATTTTCTATCATTCTCTTCGCTATGCTCTTCACTGAAATCTGAAATTGAATTTAGTATGGTTATCATATTCAATAATAGAACTTAAATTAGCCTCTGTTATATCATATCAATATCAAGCTGTTTTAACCAAACTTAGAAAGTTCCTCTAAAGTTGTTGTTGGAGTCGTGAATTTTCTATATAAGTTTACGGCATATTAAAATAAGACAAAGATGGATTTAAAATGCATGAGTATACTCACCTTGGTAGGAAAAGTGACTCCAGCATTACGTTTAACAGATCGGCAATTTGAACGATGCACGACGGCAATATGACTGCTATTTGAGACTTCTTAAAGAACTGAGCTAAATTCTCGAAGTGGATATTGAAGCTCGTTTCCTGATAACGTGTTCTTAGAAGATTGGCGATGTTTGTCACGGCATGCGCTGTTGCCAAAACCGTCCAACTTCTGACGAAATAAAGGAATTTAGTTAACTTATTGATTTTTGGTTCCTTCAAATCTATCCACCATAATTTAGCCATAAAATCTAAATCACAATTTTAGTGTGTAGCTGCTTATTATTCCATCTTGTATCTCATGTATGTTTGTAAGGCTAACCTTATTGCTTGAGGGTCTTATTTATATACTTACTTTCATAATGTAAGAGCTAAAGCTTCTTTAGAGTCCCATATTAGAGGTGACATTAACATGTGAAAGATTATTTTAATACATACAAACATCATAAATGATAACTTATCATTATGTGTTTGTATGTACTTAAATTTAGTTGTGCTTCTCAAAAATGTATATACTTGTCACACACTGCAACCTAGAATACATATTGCATTTGTATAATGTCTCATCATAAATAATAATGATAGAATAGCTGAGCGAAACTGTACATTGACCTTATAAATAGCACAATGTAATTTAATCTATTACAATTCTTTATGATGCTGAGCTTCTTCAATTGATTCTTGAGCGTGCACAGCTTTACTTACTCTTTCAATATATTATCAAATAATTAAGCAAATACTGTGCCATTCAAAACTGAGGCTAAATGCAAAGGATATTTATAGTCCATTTGTGATTTTCATAATAGAAAATGTTTATTATTAAGTGTGTCGTACCTACTACAGCTTTAGAAGATTTTATATGTTTGGGTAAAGGAATAATGCATAGAGAACTGGAGGATCTGATATCCTCAAAATTATTTGTTTGAACGGCATACATTCTATATTTTTCAAATAAGCAGTGTATATCATTTATTTTATAGTAATTTGATATTAAACAGTCCAATACTACTTATAGTTATTGGAAGTAAGCAGTGTTTTGGAAAACAGTATCAATCTGGCATCAGTGGCTCATTGGTGTGTTACCTTTCGATCTAGAGGGTGCAGGTACAAATCCCACCATGTGCCAATGTCTTTTCGAATAAGCTATAATCATATTATGTATGTTTATTCGATGCTCTCATGGTGAAGGATAACCTTCATGAGGGTTGTGCATGAAAAGAGATTCAAGGATTGTGCATGAAGTCGGCGAATCCACACTGTACTTTATTATACGCCCTTTACTTGTGCCCCTCGGCGGGGTTTATAATGAGCTGAGCAAACACCTAATTTCTATGGATGCCACTGCTTTTTGTTGTATATTAATTTATATGATAGTAATATAACTTATTGCTGTTAGTAATTATATGATAGTAATTATAACTTATTGCTGTTGTAACTTGTTCATAATTATGTAGTCCCAAGATCGAAAGTAAATTAACCTGAAAGATATTTTTTCTTTTTAAGGTAAAAGCTATCAAAGAAATTCTGCAAAAGGAACTAGGTCAAACAATAATGAAGTGAGCGACCAGATGCAAAGATACTTGCTCTGAGTTATTCACTGGTGAGTTTTCAAATGATTCATAATTTGCTGGGTTATGTAATGTAATTTAATAGTAAAAGAGGAAGACTTGTTTCTTTTATTGAATAGGCGCTGAAAATACTGCGCTGATTTGAAAATTATTGTCATTTTCATTTTACGAAAATAATTTGGTAAAATTACATATTAAGGTCGAGAGTTTTTTGTGGATCTGCGAAACAAGCAATGAAGCGGGAGCCAGTGCTGTTTGCTGAGGCGTTTCCTGAATTTCCTTGCACCCCAATAAAGGTACACTCATATGTGAATAATTTGGTGGAAAATTTTACTGAGTCGTCTTTAGATACCACTATAGTGCCACTTATCGTCCTGTGAAATTGAGCTGGTAAAAAAATTATGATGACAGGGTCTGGAATTATAAGAATTATTAAATATTTTAAATACATATTGATAAAATTGGATTTGTTTGTGATATTTAAATAACTGTTAATTACTATATGCTTGAATATATAAATGGAGCATACACCAAAATGTTCTTTTTACTTTTTTTAAGTAAATCGTTCTAGCATTTGCAATAGTTAGCTAATATCTGCATAAACACATAGGCTACCTCGGCCTTATACTGAGGGGCACATCTAGTTAAAATATAGGAGGAGGATTCAGTTGAGCTGGGCGGCATCGTAAAACACATCAGGAATGCACTTCAACAATTCGCTTAAATACAAACGTCTTTGAGCAATGGTCGTACCCATGCTAACATTCCAGGCTGATCATGAACACTGATTCATTCACAAATTTAAAGTCACTCGAACATGCAATGGGGCAGGCTATGCTAGGGTCTCTCAAAAGGCTAAAATCAGAAAAGTAATGTAGAAATAACGTACAATATTATTGTTTTAAGTTACATCATTTTTATTGATATCTTCAAAATTGTTATATATTTTTCATATAAACATTAATTTAAGAAAAGCTTTTTACTTCTAGATATCAAAGGAATCAAATCATCTAAAGAAGTACATCACAGTTGCTGGTCCTGATGTACTTTGTGTCGGTGCAAGTAAAGAAGCAAAGGAAATACTTAAAGAATGGAGCGGGAGGCAACATTTTCATATCAAACCCTAACAGTTCCTGAGGACGATGCTGCCAATTGTCTTTATGTTAATGGAACGTTAATACATAGAGCTATTGAAGAAATACCAGACTCATTTAAGGTGAGATGGTGATATATTTATTTAATTAAGCCAGGCCGGATGTAAAAAAAAATAGTTTTGCACCATTTTAATATGCAAGCCATTTTCTTTTTAGGTTTTTTCTAGGCTCTGTTGACAGATGCGAACAATATTTTATATTTGTTCCTTTCCATACAAACTGGCCGAAATTTGCACACTTTTGCTGTCAGCGAAACTCTTTCCGTATTTTTAGTTTAAATTATTTGTCAAAATGTGATCGACAGCTGTTGTCGTTTCGGAGACACAGTTTACATATTAGTGACACTTTGTCAGTATTTATTTAAACGTCCGTATGCTATGGGGTAGACAAACAAGTACACAGTTGACCTGATGGTAAGTGATACTGCCAGTCTGCCACCTATAATGTCTATAGTGCAAACTCCAAACGAGAGAAGAATGTGATCTCTGTCTGAAGGCAGAGGTCACTTTATTCTCTTCAGAGCTGTTATAACATAGTCTCACAAATGAACTCACCAACACAAATTTAGACACAACACACACCATCCACAACATAAACACACAAAAACAGCAGTGCACGATGAAATGTATTTTTTGTATATTTTTTTACCTATTTCGTGTATTACTTTGTATATTATTCTTAGAAATAAAATAAATAAAACAATTGTTATGATTTACAATATAAACTATAGGGTCCGGTGATCTGTGCTACGGTCTTTGAACCTAAACAGACACCAGTCTCCCATAAATGGCTAAATTATACCGTTTGCTATGACAATTTTGGATATATTGTTATGTCGTTTGTGGAGAAAAAAATTGGCCCAATGGTTTGGCGGGTTTTAATAATTATCATTATCATATTGTAGCTGTTACTGACTGCTACAGGTGCTCTCGAATAATTATCATTTCGGACAATCAGGTGGTTCAGACTGCAATGTTCTAACCTAAGTAGGATTCGAACCCAGAACACGCGGTCGCGCTCTGCTTTCTAAGCCGAACGCTGTGCCCGCTAAACTACGGCATCAGTTACAAGATCTAAAAAACGGATATTTTAGCCCCCCGCAACGCCCTAAGCCATCCCCCCGCAACGCCCTAATCTCCCTGCAACACCCTAAACCCCCCGCAACGCCCTAGGCCCCCCAACGCCTTAAGCCATCCACCCGCATCGCCCTAATCGAGGTTCGAGTCCCATTCGGGACGCCCTTAGGCTCGTTGTGTAAATTTTAAGGCTGAGAGCCTCTGCGCTCCAATTGCCGGTGAAGCTGTAAAGGCCATCTGCAGCCAACAGAGTAGTCAGTTCGAAAAACAAGGGAATATTTAAAATTGTTAATCTCTTAAAATTACAGGTATTTTGCGAGAAGATCGACTTTGCTAGGAGATCCATCTGCTTCTCAGAGTTGGCTAAGATTTCAACTGGTCTTAGCTCATGCTGTCAGTTGGTGAGGAAATCTTAAATTTAAAGATATATGTTGAAGTCTCAACAGCAAGATTTAAAGGCAAAAGTAACTAGCCAGTGTGTTCAAAATTATGTACCAATGCTTATCATATCTTCAAATCTTGCTTTATAACATTGCATAATGGACTTATTTGTTAAAGTATCTATATATATATATTTGCCAAAATAGAGTTATAAACATAAAAATGCCCATTTTAGGAGCAAATCCTCAAGTTTTTTGATACATTTTTAATACCCTATATTAGTGATTGAAGTCATTTAACATCTATAAATAATAAACAGGTTAAAATTATAATTTCTGATGCGCTTTGTGGGGCTACGATACTAAAAAAAAAATTCCCTTCCTTACTCATTCTTTTAGAATGTTATAATCAAATCAATATTATATACTTTTTGATTAAAAATTATAAATAAATTCCCAGAGCAAGTGCAGCTGAATCAGCATTATGATATATTTTTTAAATATCACCATATCAAATAAATGTATGTTTTAAACACTAATATATATTGCCGAGATTGATCAGTAATCTTGTATAAAAAACTTAAATATCCATTCAGCTTCAATAAATATCTTCATTTTTCAAACCATACTATGTGTGAAAATGTATTTTTTTCATAAAGATAAAAAACGTGATAAATTAATAAAAAATATATAAAAACGTGCATCGACTGCCGCGGTTGTTATTATATACAGATACTTGGTAACTTCTTATTAAAATACAATGATGTTACCTCTGTACAAACATAAGACTAGATAATTGAATTGTTAGTATTGTCTTTTCAGCGGCAAGTGTTCAAAATAATGTACTTGAATTGTTTAACTTTAAAGTACAAATTTACCATTACAACTATCAGTTTATGAAAGTGTTATTAATTACTCGATTTGGATATTTAATAATTAAATATATTATGGCTTACATATTTATAAGAAATAAGGATATTTCTAATTTAATATAAAAAAGCGGTCTTGCTTGATTCCGATTGGTAGATTTTGACATCATTTGAACTGTCATTTTAAACGTCAAAATGCGCGTCATCAAATTGTTACACCATCTAGTGTGTTTTGATAGTGAAATAAAAAATTCAAATTCTTCGACGGCCCTTATTTAGCAAGACATCAGTTTTATTTTAAATGTAATTGATATAATTATCGGCTAAAACTGAAATCTGATCTGAGTAAGTGGCATTATAATTTATAGAAAACATTCCAATCAAATAAGACTAAAATGCAACATCACTGCTGAGTAAAATTGTTTTTGCTTGGGCTGAAAGCTATCTGCGCTAGCCACTTGCCTGTCGATGCTGTAAAGCAAACGAACAACAAAACGTCTATAAAAGAAGTGTTTTGTTAAATATAAAAACAATTTAAAAACATTTCCAAAATAATTGATACTGTCAAGTTAAATTGGCAAAATATACTTTGGATCGATGTAAAGAACCTACTTAACTACGTTTGACTTCAAATATACATTCCCAAAGTGCATGCTTTATTGTTTATAACACAAAATGTGAAATTCTCCCAGCTTATATTTAGCTGCCTATCCAAAACATTAAGACTGATTCCAAAATACAGTAGAAATTACTCATTGTAATACATAAATACTGTCTACATTATGTTATGGTACAATCACTACACACAAGTGTTTTGTAAATGTTATGCTTCATTGATTTATAAGTACCTAAATATTTTAATAGGCAATTCTACCTTAATACCAAAACCAAATTAGTCCCTTAGATGAGCCTTCAATACTTCATACATTTTAGAACATAGCACTATTATTAGGATTTTCGTGAAATTATATTCACATTTCATAAAACGTATATACAACTTCCTAACAACATA
Organism: Leucinodes orbonalis; assembly: GCA_019425675.1. Lineage (NCBI taxonomy): Eukaryota > Metazoa > Arthropoda > Insecta > Lepidoptera > Crambidae > Leucinodes > Leucinodes orbonalis. Next base: position 8,810 of record PQWD01007536.1, read on the forward strand.
GAACTTGTGTGCATATATCTTCAAAATTGGCTTATATTTCATTTATTATTATTAGATAATACAAACGTCTTTAATAGTACAACATTATTTTTTGATATATTAATTAACTAAAAGAATAACGTTTTTTGTCGACATATTTCTGAATTGCAAAGAAATTTGCTTAAATTCAGCAAAAAATATAATATAGATAAAATATCAGAACACAAAAAAATTATACACTTCCATCCTATGTCAGTATTTGTAGCTTAGTTATTTCGTAAGATTCCTTTTTGAACTCACTCAACTACATTCCTTATTTTTGTGTAGCACATAGTGTATAGTTATAGCAGTGTTATCTTCTTATAACATATTAAGCCTTTTTATAAAATATTTGTTTTTGTTTTTAAATGTGTTTTATATTATTATTTATTCAAATTTGTTTTGATGTATAAGGTTGTTTTCTTCTTACAATAATATGTGTTTACAGCAGCTGATAATTTATTAAGTTATTTTATTTATTTATTAGAATGTTTTTTAGGTATTTAAAATATTTTACTGTATTGTTATAGTGTACTAGTCTCTCCATATGAATCTCAAGTCGATATGAATGTCGCAACCATTTTACTGAATAAAATATTTACTTAAGGTAATAAGTAAAGGCAAAAGTAAGGCATTTTGCTTACGATGTTATTGTAATAGTTAAAAATAAATAATATACGAACTGTTTAACTAAGTATTTATGTTATTTGTGTAACTTAATTACATGTATTTAAACTATATCTTATTATTATCTTATTTATCAACAATAATGTTTCTCGTTTCTCAATAGAAGAATATGTATATTCATTGCATTATAATAAAAGTGTTTAAAAAAGTTTATAAAGATATTCCTACTTTTATCTATTTTCACANTACTTCTTATTACTTTTAAATAAGTTTTTATCAACAAAAATAACAGAGTCAATTTTTGTATAATCTATTGAGTTGTCATCATTTGAATATAAAAATGAAGAACTTACTGCCGTATTAATTACACTTTTAGAAATGGAAGATGAACAATTATTTGAAGTTTCTGTATTAGTCTTTTTAAAAAGAGGACTTTCTGCATTTATATCGTAAATTACACATTCTTCTTTATCAGCGAATAATAATGGGGAGAATCTATTTTGATTATTTTTTGTACAAGGCAAGATAACTTCATTCTCAATATCTCCAATTTTCATTTCTTCTTTATCTCCAATTTTCATTTCTTCTTTATCTCCAATTCCAATTTCTTCTTTATCTTCACATTTAATTTCTTCTTTATCTCCAATTTTCATTTCTTCTTTATCTCCAATTTTCATTTCTTCTTTATCTTCATTTTTCATTTCTTCTTTATCTTCATTTACAATATCTTCAATTTTCATTTCTTCTTTATCTTCATTTACAATATCTTCAATTTTCATTTCTTCTTTATCTTCAATTTTATCAGAATTCATAATTGTATATTCATAAGTCAAAGCTTCAACATTACTTTCCTCTACTAATGAAATATTTTCTATCTCCTTACTTAAATCACATGTATTCGGATTTTTTATTATATCATTTTCTTTATCTTCAAGTATATTTCCATAAATATTTCTATACTTACTAAGATATTTATCTAATTTTTTAGGTGTTAGATCATCTTGTATTTCTTTTTTTACAATCTGAGGCTTAAAAAGTATAGGCTTTGTCTTTTTCTCAATTTTTTTATAATTTGTAATTTTATTTACTTGTTTTTCTAATTCTAAAATTTTATTGAGATTTTTGACGTCTTCATTTTTCTCTGTTTTTAATATTTTTTTAAAAGGTGAATGTTGTACAACTGGAGATTCTAAAGAGATTTTTACGGGTAAAATTGGAATTTCACTAATAGACACTTCTTTTTTATAATTTTTACAAATATTTCTTATTTCAATAAATGTATCTGTTTTACCTTTTTCTATTAGTTTTTGTATTTTCAAATTATCAGTCTTATTATTTTTTATGATTTTTATGACACCTAGTCTTACGTTTTTATTGGTTGATTCAAAAGATTCTAATAATAATTTATAATATTGAGAAACATCTATAAATTGACTTAAATGTTCTAAAGCATCATGTGCTCTCGTATAAACTATTTTATTACTTCTTCCGCTAAGTTTTAATAGAGCAGATATTATATTATTGACATTTTTGATTTCATTTTGTAAAATATCACAAAGCTTCTTTAATAATAAAATAGAAGACCCTGACAATTTAGATCTCTCAGATAATATTGATCTTAATAATAAATCACTAAACTGTTCCATAAATTTTAAACAATCTTCTTTATATGACAATTCATCTTGTAATTTTATAAAAGTAGTGTCTATTTTAGACCAAGTGACTTCATCTTCTTTTTGTTTACTAAGAAGAACACATTTACTGAAACAATCAGAAATACAAGACATTTGAGGGGGGATGAAAAAAAATAATAAGGAACAATAAATAAAAAAATATTTTATGCCATAGAGAATTTATTCAAAATATAAAGTAAATATTTTAAGTAAATTTAATATTACAAAGATATACTTTATGTCTTTATCATGAAATTTCTTATATGATGTTATTATATTTAACATACTTTTTATTGTAAATATTTACTACAATGTTTTATATTGTACAAAGATATATTCTATATATAATACCTACTAGATATTATATATAGAATATATCTTTAATTTAATATCTAAGAAGTTTTTGTAATCCAAAAAACATTGTAATATTCTTCTGTTTTTTCCAAAAAAGTAAGGTTTAGTTTTCCCTTAAGGTAAGGAATAGAAAGAACTAGAAAATTTATCAATACAGACTTTTTCTTAAGAGAAAAGTCTTGTAAAACCAAATCATCTACGTATTTAAGAAATTTATCCTCTAAAATAACTTTATAAGATTCCTTTAATTCTTCTAAATTTATAAATGGAGGTATGAAAATATTTTTCTTATATCTTTCTAATAAAATAAAATTTAAATCAGTCTCACTCATTTTTTCTAACTTATAAAAAAATCTTAAAATTAATTCCACCTTAGATATAAAAAATTTATCAGAATACTCTTCATCTTCTATTTTAAAAATAAAACATCTTGAAAATAATTTGTCAATATTTTTGTAAGTTTTTAAAATATACGGAAAATTAAAATCTAATGAATTTTTAACCTTCAAATTTCCATTTACCAAATTTATGCAACATTCAATTTTATGCTCTTTAAAATTGCTTTTTTTCCCTAAAATTCTATCAAAACAAAGTTTATAAAAAATTAGTGCTGTAAAAAAATCATCTTCTAAATTTACAAAAATATTTTTGAAAAACAAGTTTATCATTTTTTCAAGAATTATAATTTCTAGTTTATCAATCCAATTTTCTATTTTATTGATAACTATTTTTTCAATACAATTATCTTCTATATTAATATTTATCTCTTTATAATAATAAATTGTATTTTTTATTTTCTCTAAATTTTCTTTTACAAGTTGTTTTAGAAGGTTTTCTAGAGTATTTTTTCTTTCTAGTAATTTCAGCTTATTTTCTCTTTTTTCTTTAACACCCTCCATCTTTTAAGATTTTTAGAAATGTCATATTATTATTGTAAAAAATATTAATTTTCTAATATTTTTTATCGGTGCAAAAAACCCAAGTGAAGTAAGGCAATGTTGTAAATTGTTACTTTTAAGAGTTTAACATTTAACTAGAACATAAATGCTATATAAGTTTTTTGCATAATTTGTTTACAATAGTAAAAATAGTTTTATTTGTTAAAATTGTAAAAATAGTTTAATTAGTTTAAAATAGTAAAAATAGTTTTATTAGTAAAACGTTAGTAATTGTTTTTTGCAAAAATAGACATACCACTTCTAATTCTTAATTGAAAATTATACATACCACTTTTAATTCTTTATTTGTAAAAAATACCTTTTTTTGTATTGTTTACTAAAGTTATTCATACTACTTCTAATTCTTTAATGAGCAATATAAATACAACTTCTAATTCTTAATTTAAAAAGTTAGTGTGACCTTGTTTAGTTTTTTAGTAAAATTTCACATACTAAATTTTTTTATTTGCTTTCGTGTGTCGAATAAGATTTCTATTTTGTAAATTAGCACCACAACATAGCAAATAATAAACATGTTTCGTTTAATTTTAAGATTAAAAGATAGAGCTTGTTTATTTCTTCTATAGGTTACACAAAATATAATTAAAAGTTTTTTTAGACTTTCTGTGCTACCAATATTTGATATTTTTTAGTACCAAAAAACACATTTATTAAAAAAAATGATCTTAAATTTGTGTAACATAATAAAGCTTCAAAAGAAAGGCTAAATCTTTAATATACACAGTTATTAGGTCTAAAACTTATTGTTATAAAAAGATTGGTATTAAAGTATACTATTTATTTTTTTAAATACATTAATAAAAATTTAGTATTAGTTTTTTGACCTTTAAACAAAAAAATTTTAATTTTAGCAAATTTTGAAGTATAAGTGGTACTTTTCAAATTTAACAACCGATAGCTTCTTTATCTAAATATCTTAAAACATGTTTCACATTTGTGTTTCAAGAAATATAAGATAAATACCAATAGTGTATTTTATTATGTCGGAAAGAATAGAAGTTCATATACGAATTAATCCAAGAAAAAAGAATAATGTCTGGAAACATACAAAAAATAAACTTATAAGAATATTTGAAAATAAAGAAGTATTATATGAAAACTTTATAAACATTCTGTACGAAGAAGATAATCTAGAAGTTTATAAAAAATGTATTTCTGAAAAAATAAAAAAAAATACGAACTGCACTGTTTTCGCGTATGGTCAAACAGGATCGGGTAAAACATACACAATGTTAGGTAATAAATGTGACGGAATGATTATGTTATCACTACAAGAATTACTTGTAGATAGAACAGTTAGTGTGTCATATATAGAAATTTATAATGAAAAAGTTTTCGATTTATTTACCGGTAAAGAATTCAAATTATATTTCGTTGATAATAAAACGGTTATCAATGGCCTTTCTAATGTTATCCTAAAAGATATTCAAGATGCAAGAGATTTTATAGAAAAAAGTGAACAAAATAGAAAATACGGTAGTACTGAATTTAATACTCGAAGTAGCAGATCTCATACAATATTTCAAATATCATATGACGACACTACAATTAATTTAATTGATTTAGCGGGGTCTGAAAAGGCGTCTTCTAATGAAAATCGAAGATCTGAAGGTGCTTTTATTAATAAAAGTCTTTTAGCACTTTGCACTGTTGTAAACAATTTGCAAAATAAAAAATTTTTAGGATTTAGAGACTCAAAGTTAACAAGAATTCTTCAAAATTCTTTAGACGGTAATACCAATATTATAGCACTATGCGCAATTTCTCCTAGTGATGATTGTATTGAAGAATCAATTTCAACACTAAATTTTGGAGCAAGGTTGACAAATCTAGAATTAAAAAAAATTATAACTATCACAGAAAAAAAAGAAAATGAAATTTTAATAAAACCTGAATTTAATAATGAAACAAAATCTAAAAAAAATCTGGAAAAAGAATATTTAATTGATCAATTTATGAAACTTAATTTAAGAGAAAATGAAATAATAACGGATATGGATATAAAAAAAAATTCACAGACTTTTCTAAATTTAAAACCATTTAAAAACGATAAAGACTTAAAAATTAAATTATATGAAAACAGAATTGAGATTTTAGAAGACATGATCCTAAAAATGTTTAAAAAATATCCAAATAAAAATCTCAAAGATATTTTTATATTGGAAAAGCATATGTTTAATTTGAAAATAAAAAAATATGAGAATTAAATTTAGACCCTCAAATGGAAGGTAAAAAAATCATAAGAAGAACAACAAGAAACAAAACTCAGTTAATAAATTTTAATAAAGAAGAAATTGCAAATATTAGATTAGAAATTAATAATTTAGAAAAAGTTGAACAGGTAAACAAAATGAAAAAATAAAGCATCAAGATCCAATTTTAGATGAACAGGTAAACAAAAATGAAAAAATAAAGCATCAAGATCCAATTTTAGATGAACAGGTAAACAAAAATGAAAAAATAAAGCATCAAGATCCAATTTTAGATGAAAAAGATAGAACATTTCAATTTAAAGATTTACTTGAATGGGTTCATAAAAAAGAAAAACGAGAACTTTTTCCAAAGAATAAATTTGACTACGTTTACAAAAAAAATAAAAATACGACTGATTACATAAAAGAGAATTACAATGAAGAAAAAAACATAATTCATATGAGAATAGAAGAAGATATTATTCCTCGTTTATGCGACAATCCATTTATTCAAGCTGATAAATATTTCAAAAATAAAAAATAATTGTAATTTAAAAATATTTGTATTTTTTACAGTCATTAATATTTTTTTTAATTGAAATTTATTTTTAATTTACAAAATATTTGTATTTTTTACAGTCATTGAAATTTATTTTTAATTTACAAAATATTTGTATTTTTTACAGTCATTGAAATTTATAAAAATCAATATATTGCATTTTTAAGTGACATTACATTTTTTTGTAATCTAATAAAATCAATATATTGACTATATTAAATTTATTTTTTATTTACTAAAAATATTTTCAACTCTAGTTACAATTCTATTAACATTTTCAGTTAATTTATTAGTTTCAGTTATAGTAAAATCTTCACCATTAATGAAAATATTTAATTCCAAATTTAATCCAGTGACTTTT
>PQWD01007537.1:0-23903 GCA_019425675.1 Leucinodes orbonalis
TTCGGGTACTTACCAGGGTGTAGTAATAGCAAACAAATTACTGCTAGGCGAAAGGTTAAGGTACACTAAAGGTCCGCGTCGGCCTCGCCACAATCACGGCTCATGTTACATTGTGGTACAAATAAAGTGAGTGCGATTGATAATGAGAAGCAGATGAATGTCAACTGCTAGGGATTTCGCGAGGAAAGTATTAGGCCATTGCTCAGCAGTGGACATTTTAGGCTGTAATGATTATAATTATGTATAGTGCAAATGAAAAATATTTATAAGATTATTTTAAAAAAATGTGCATTTAATAAAATATGTAATGCAAATGAAAAAATTTAAGGACATAGTAAGTAGGTAAATGCAAAGACTATACTAAATTGAAAACTTGAAAGATTTTTCAGTGGTTGAATTTTTGTTTTTAACAAAGACTATTAAAATTTTGCGTTATTACACAATACAAGGGTCCGATTGAGTTGCCCTAGGTAATGAAAGGTTCATAGATATGAAATACATTTTTAGACGTCACATTCTGAATTTAAAATTGTTTGAGTATTGTCCTACAATATCGCTCAAATCCCATCGCTTGGGCGTAACGCACATGTAATCAAGCTAGCCGATACCGGCCGTGCGGAGATGTCGCCGCCTTACACAGCCATCCAATAAACCAAAATAAACCTAAGCGTTGACACAATAAAAACTACATTTGCACCATAACCTTGCACAGTTAGAGCTCAAATGAAAAATCCAATAAAATAGATTCTACATTGGAACTGAAATTTATGGGGCGCTATAAATTTCAGCTTCATTGCGCGCTCAGTACGTTTCAGATTTGATTGGAAACGTCCCGAGTCCACCGAATTTCCCGTTTCTGAACCTTTTCCCCTGTCGATAAGACATACATTTCAAATTGGTGATTTCTTTAATATAACTGGGTTAATAAAATTTGCCCAACGTCGTTAGCAATTTTTTAATTAAACCTTTTGATGAGAGTATTTAAGGCAGTAGACAGTTGACTGTGCAAGCAATTTTGAAAAGAATCGGTACTTTGAGTTTTTGAAGACGCTGTTCTGGGTGACCGTCCTACATGCAGTCTGCCAAAGGAGATATTTACTAAAAATTACCTTTAATAATTTAAGGGTACTAGGTGTTCCTAGATAGGTAGACCCACCTACAGATACAGAGATTATAATCCGTGAGAGTTTTCAAAGCAGTGCATTACTGAAATTATCATGATGATGATTTACATGTAAAGGAGCTGATCATAAATGTGTTGGTTCCGTAATATAAGCGAATTTACATCTCAAAATGTGTCACATACGTATTGACCGGATACTTTAAACAGTAAGATACTCAATACCCATACAGTTAAGGTATAGTATTGCATGATTTCGTTACGATGTTTGAACTGAGCAATTCGCGTATCAACCACTAAAACTGCTGGTACAATATCGTATCGCGTTGAAACCTGATCTTTATTGTAAACATAATAAAGGCGATGTTGTTCGATTTCAATGACACAGGTAAAATTGTTTAATTTTCAAGGCGAAGGCTGTGTTTGCTTTTCATTGACGGTAACAAAACGCGCACACTCTGCGCCGCAATTCTACTAATTCATTTGATATTCAATTACGATCCTTTACAATCCAAATGGAAATTTGTTATTCCGGTACAACTTGAATGTGAATGGTTTAAAATTATAATTATATAGTAGAATGAGTTGTCTTATGGAGTCTACGAATTAGATATTAAGGAGCGTCGGAGGCTCATTTGTGTGGACTGTTGCCTTTCAATCTGGTCCAGTTTCAATCCCGCCACGTACCAATCTATTTTCAAATTTTCTAAATAATATGAATGTTCATCCGACGCTCTTACTGTAAACGAAAAAAACATGGGGGAAACCTACGCAAGCCTGCGAAGAAATTTAAAGGTTAAGCTTGCAGTCGGCCAATCCGAACTTGGCTTGCGTGGACGACTAAGGCAGCGACGTCTCCAGCATTACACCCTTTACCGGTAGACATATAATGAGCTGATGAAAATTCTGTCTACGAATAAAAATCTACCATAAAACATAACAAATGAGTGAACAATTTAACTATTGAGATTCATAACTATAGGATTTCCAGCGCATTTAAAAATTAGCAGAATTGGCGCCGTGTTTGCAGGTTTTCTTTGTTTATCGGCTGCTGTTTTAGTTGACGCGCGGGGAAATTGAAAAATAAATAACACATTTGGCGCTGACATGGCACGTGATTCCGTCGAAAGTTCCCTTTTGCTGAGCCCTCAAACTGAACAAAGGTTGTGTGACTGCTCGACAATTTGATTTTCACATTAGCTCAGCGGTAACCATGTCGGGGCCTTGGCAAAGATAATATAATACACTACGTTTTAGCCATTAGTGAGATTCTCGTTGTAGTATTTTAAAAGTTTAAATTGATTCAATTTTCGTGTACTCCAACGGCTCAGTTTGACATGAGCGCAACGTGCGTCTATTATTTATTTATTTAAAGATTCGTTTTATTCGATGATCCGGCGGCAAAACAACTATGTATGTACAATCCTAGTATATTAGTGCCGTCGAATATTCGAATAATAGCTTTCCCGTATTCGAATATTCGATACGGTTTAATATACGAATATTCAATTGTAAGCCTTAGACGTGACCAGCCCACTGCCACTTCAACACATCACTTTAAAAATATATAATTTATTAGTTTAAGTTCGTAAATGCAACACGGTACAGTGTACACCTAAATCAGGCTGAAATTGGCAAGAATAATTCTAGCAGAAAAAAAGACTTGGTTAGAGACCAAGTCTTCCAAATATATTCTTTTATAAACAGTTTTTTTAGGAGCACGTCTTTTTTCGTAGCTGGCTATCGCGTTTTTTCTGCTAATTTTTCTGTACGTTTCAGCGTCATAACACCTAATTATAGTCTTTACTTTTATGTTCTTTTACTTTAACACATAACTAATATTTTCCATAAAAACACGTTCAAAATGTCTTAAACTAATAATCGAATGCCTAATAGAAAAACCACGTTCACATCATAACTTTCGCGTGGTCTCAATGAATGCGCAATTAGCATAATATATTACGCTTTGACACGATAATTAAGATTCCAACAAGAGATTAACGTAAACATACGCAAAGGGATATTGTATATATACAAAAAATACAATTAATGCATTTTTATATGCATTCATATATATATTTATGAAAAACATATGAAACAATTAAATCATGTATGATAGGCGCCATTCAGGTTTTAAATGAGACCCTTTGACCTATTCGTATTGTTTTCATTACATTATTAAAATGTATTGTTTGATATTCGTATGCTTCAACTATCGGTTTTTTATACATTACAGTAATTTTGTGTTTTAATTTTCAAATGTTTTTTTATTTTCATTTAAAGCGATTAAGTGTCACTAAACAATGCCAAATAGGAAAAAAGAATCCATTAAATGCCAAGTCAATACCTCAACACAACCGTTAGAAAACATCCAAGTTATTGTAATAACAGTTGATTCATCACTTTCGTTGGAAGCAAGAACTAATAGATCACCACCGTGGTGGGCCATTAAAATAATTTTCGATCTAAGGCAGTAAACACATGAAAGTTGCAAGTAGAGCGAATCGCCTCTTCACGCGACACACGCGCGTGCATCAAGTGCGGTTTATATGGGACGATTCCTACTTTGTGTATATCAAAACCATCAACCTTTGTCCCAATTACACACAGGCCTCTCTTCTCAGTCAGTATACCCATAGGGCTGTTTTTCAATTTTATTCCTTCGACTATAGATATTATTTCAATCTATGGAAAATCAATTAGACTTGTATATATCAGAGGTTCAGGTAAAATATATTTTTTGAACAATAATAACCTCTGGATCCGTAGAGCGCCGGTGACTGTTGCCATCCAATCTAAAGAGTACAGGTTCAATCCCGCCACATTCCAATGTCTTATCGATTTTTTTAAATTATATGTACGTTTATCCGACGCTCTTACGGTGAAGGAAAACAATCTGCGCACGCCTGTAAAGAGAATCAAAAGTTGTGCGTGAAGTTGCCAATACGCACTGGACGACTAAGGCCTATACACCCTATACGGGTAGGGTGCCCGCTAAGTAGGGACGTTTAATGAACTGATGATGATTAACCTTTAACACATTATAATACAACCATCGTTCTGTCATCGCATTAGGAACACTCAATCATAGGTCTTAAAACTGCACAAAGTGGTCCAATTCAAGAAATGCAACTAATCGTGGCGTGTAAAACCACCTCACCGGCGCACGCGCATAGAAAACGTGCTCAGTAATCAACTAATCATGGAATGGCGTCAAACATGGCGGAATATTGCTATGGCAATTACGATTAGGATACAATGATTGTTGCAACTAAGACTTTGTTTAAACACATTAAAATGTAAACGGTGAAAAACCATTAGTAATATATATGTGCGCTACATATAGTATAAAATGAAGAAAATTCCTTTATGACGGTCATCTTGCCCGATGAAAAACAACGACGTTTACTTAGTTAAAAACCATTGAAGTCTTGATTTTTAAGTTCCAGATTACTTATACTTCTCCTAAATCACAGACTCCGCCAGTGGAGATCCCACAGCTTCCCTTTACAGGTATTTAAAAATCATTTAATAATTGAAACGTCTTCACGTATTTCATGAACACACCTTAGGGAAACCTGCGCACGCCTACGAAGAAATTCAAAGGCTGCGCGTGAAGTCAGCCAATTTGCACTAGGCCCGCGTGGACGACTAAGCCTATACACCCTATACGGGTAGGCTCGTGCCTCTCGGTAAGGACGTATAATGAGCTGATGATGATAATGACGATGAATATAGAATAAATTCCTAAGCAATTATTAATCTTTTGAGTTCGATTGAAATCGTTTGTTTATGTACCAATTCAATGATAATCTAGCTTTCTATTATCTTATCTATGAAATATATTTATAGAATGTTGTTGATTCTGATATGCTGGATAAAAGTGCATTATCAACTTATCGAGGTACCAGATCAGTGCACGTCCTTTATTATGGAAATATTTTGCTAAATTATGATGAATGAAGTCACCAGACCCACAGACAGTATGGGGTACTTACGACTGTAAATAAATACCTCAATGTCCAGAGCTATTCAGACGGTACTAATCTTAATTTAAGCAAGGAGTTTAGTATATACTATATGTATATATTAAAATAACAAAAATCTCGCTAAGCTGCGTACTTATCGTGCACTGACTTTTGCCTAATGATTGTCCGGTGACGCTGTAAAGGCCATCTGCGGAAAAGAGCAGGAGTCAGTTAAAAAAAACTGGCCTTTACCCACGGCTTCGCTCGCGTTATGTCTTATTTTTCATCCCCTACTTCATCCAGGTAGGAGTGGATTTTATCAAAATTCTTTCTTAGAGGATACTACGTCATACCATCTACCTGAATGACTTATTTCAGCCCGATCCATCCAGTGTTTAGGCTGTACGTTGATAAATCACTATGTCAGTCAGTCACTTTTGAGTGATACATTTAGATTCGAGGAATGGATAAACCTATTAATCGTTAAACCTTCCGATAGAACATAGCTATAGTTGGTTTAACCTTTGTGGTAAGCCGTACGGTCAGGTCGAGCCCTTATAGGTACTGGATATAATATCAAATAAATATTTACCTTATTCCTGTTACTATAACACGGTATCAGTTACTTGTCAGCTGTCTTATCTTGTGATAATAAAATTAATACATCTGTTGATTTGTTACTAGATATCAGTGACTGATACAAATGACGTACATTATAATTAACTAGTGATAATAGTACTTTAGGGATATTTACGGAACGAGTATATTACGCCTGCCGTTTTAATAATTACCTAATTTTTCGACAGATTGTGTGATGATGAATGAGATGGTTGACGAATTGAACAACTATGTTTCACGATTCGATTCCCGGTTCCGAACCTGGTCACCCATACGATGCGATACTTAAATATTTCATAAAACTGATGATATAATGCATCGGTAAGTTCTTAGTTCGATTACACTATACAACCAGGACGGACCAGAAGCCAATGATATTCAGTATATATAAAGGTAGATACGCCATCTGTGCCTCAAAAACGAACCGCCGAAGAGAGTACAGTTTGTACTTTTGTTTAGAGAAATGTACGCTCATTCGAAATATGTGTATGTGTTGTCACTGCATTCGGAACACTTTTTTGATTGTTTTGTGAGCATATCACGAATCTATACTCTTTTACATCATTGCCAGAATCAAATAAAATGGACATAATTGATAGACCACGTCTACGAATAAAACACGCATACACCGGACCATTAAAAGAGATTCATGGCATTAACTACGACCGCCTTTATGTAACTGTTTCCCTCACGCAACAGACATCAAATGATTTTAATGTCTTAATTTTGCAATCGCAATTATCTCGAGACATTTTATTATTGCGGCTTGCAATACGATTGCAAGCGAATCGTTAATAATTACCAAACGTACATCGCAAAATGCTCACTTCCCCATGTTTCTTTTCACTCTCCTATGATTTAAGGTTGGCAACGCTATTTCATTAGAAAAACGATTGTCCATAGGTGACGATATTACTTTTTTTCATTTACCTTCTATAGGCCGACATTTGACCGCCATCTCACCTGATGGTACGTGATGATGCGACCGAGGATGGATCATGCCTGCCTTGAAACAGACTATCATCATCAGGAAAATTGTTGACTAGTTTTCCTACCTATGAAATAAAAGAAAAAATCCGACAATCAGATTCTTCTCTTTTGTTATTATCTTGTGTTTTCTTGCCATAATTTAATTCTTTATTGCGTGTGGGCCAGTCGAGTCTTTCACCTCGATTTTGAAGCGAATATTACAAAATGTTGCTCAGAAAAATTGTATACAAATTCACTTTTGAAGACTATGCACGCTTTTATGACACTATTTTAAATCCAATATGGCAGGATTTCCAAGATGGCGGACTAGTTATTTCACTTTACATTACTGCCTGTCGTTCGGCATTTTTGAACCTCGTTTTGAATACAACGCAACGGCTTAAAGTAAAATTTTCCTTAAGCTACTAAGAGAAATAAGGCTGAAACTGGCAGAAAATTGTAGCAGAAAAAATGCGATGGTCAGGGGCGAATAAAAGACTTGGGTACAAAAAAAGGCTGTTTTCATTTATAACCTTTGACTGCAACGTGAAAATATTTCAAATAATTTTGAAAATATTTTATTGAAAACAGGGACCAAGTCCTTTTTCGTCCTGACCATCGCGTTTTTTCTACTAGAATTTTCAGCCCGCTTCAGCCTCATCTAAGAGAACAGTGCATAACAATATTTATGCTCCTCTAAGTAGACCTCAATTTTACCTATTTCGACCGTCATTTTTAAAGAACCTTCTTGATATATCATGTTTTTTTAAATATTAAATTATTGTATTATGCTCAAAGGGATCGAGCCCAGATCCCATGGTGTAGTTATTTACATCATCAGCAATACACCTCGTGGGTTGTTTATATTTTATATCCTATCGATTTGTATTAATAAGGGTTAATCATCATAGTCCACAGATGGCATCAAACCGACACTGACCATCTGAGGCGTGTTGATAGTAAACACCGCCCTTGAATCACGGTCACGGCTGGAGTCAAGTCACGTGCGTCGATCAGCCACTGTCGTCACGTTAGTCATCCGAGACCTAATTTAGTACCTGCCATATGGTGTTCTTATGAAAGTTAGGTACTATACATTTTGACGATATGTATCGATATAGACGTCGACTATTACATTAAGGGTTCTGGGTTCGATCCCAGACCAGTAAAAATGTTTGTTGGCACGAATATGTGCAGTGTTTTTCTATGTATAATATTACGTATTTATTTTGGGGTAAGTATCGTAGGACCTTCGGACCGATGACTTGTGAACGGTCACCGGTGGAGGCTGGATGAGGAAAGCGGACGACCGACGACGACGATACTTGGCGCAAAATGGAGGAGACCTATGTATAGAAGCGGACTGCAACAGTTTCAAGATATTCAGTTCAGTTTTCAGTTTATTCAGTTTCAGTTTAGGCCTGAGGAAAGCACTTATGAAAGTCAATTGAAGCTACCACCAATTCGGAATACACCTTAAACTGAAAGGAATATATATTTATTTAATAACGAAAAAGTTATAGAGGAGTCTAATCTTCTTACTTCCAGCTATATGTTAGTATCTTTTATGTGAGACTTAAACCTACTCGTAATTCCAAACCACTGCTCGATATAATTAACCTTCCCTAGTCTACACTGTGGTAGATTGAAGGCCTGATATTTTAATGAAAATACGTCTCTACAAATTTGTAGTAACACATATCGAAAAAGACTCAAAATTAGGTACAATAGAAAAATAGAATTCTATGCATTCANAACTTGGTTTAATTAATTAAACAATAGTGTAATATAATTAAAAAAAAGTAGTTTCGTGGTTATAATAGGTATTTTATAGTAGTATTATGATGTATACAAAATATCGCTATAACAGAAAATAGAAAAAGCTGTACGAGTTACATGACTGAATATGTTTGATTAACATCCTGATCTAGCTTTTCGAAATCGAAACATACATTTGCATGGTTTTACGGCGCGAGTGAAATACTGTACAATTTCCGAAATACCAAATTGGAATGACTTAGTGGTTTTTTCTAGGCTATAAATAATTGATCGGTCCGATTTGTTGATTTATGGTTATTAAAGATGCGGCCTGAGATACCACGCACCGCTACAAATTCATTTACATGGAAATGTGGACTTGATCAATGATCATTATGAAGCCGCCAGAATACGCACAATGTATATTCTATTAGTATTTTGAAAAGATAAGCTTACACTACAGTCTTAACCCAGTGAGGAAATAGGGTTGCAAAGTTTATTTACATTGTAATTGAAATAACCTAGGTACACTCAAATCAGTAAGAACTTATAGTTACTTCACAAAGTATGGACCTGCCTAACCACCTACGCCAAATTTACAAATCGCTCAATAGTGATTTTTTTTAATAATCAATACGAATATTTTAAGGAGGAAAGAATCAGTATACTGCTGAGTTGAGAAATACTTAAGTCCGTTCATATTTTCATAATTAACATGAGCTATACTTATCAAGGCGAAATTATAATCATTATCACACACATAATTTATAATTTCGAATAAGGTTCCATTTGTTCCTGTTCCTGGTTCCAGGTTGTGTAATAAATCAAAACATGTCTTTAACAGTATTCAATTATTTAAAGTATGAAACGTTGTAATCTATGAACTTGTAAAAGCTATTTATTGATTCATTTGCTAAAAATATATGGAAGCGAAAATATTTAGTGGCCGATTGGATCATCTGAGTTTATTTTAGTTGCAAATGTCCTAATTATTTAAAAAGTATAATTTCAATTTTTTTTATGTTTTTTGTCTGGTTTATTTAGATGCGCAATAAATATCTAGCCAATATAAACTCAACCTGGCACTAGTACCAAATTGAAATCGGTTTGTACGAAAGGTCCGACGTTTGGGCAGGTCTGCAATTTATGATTATGGAAAGCCAGCAGATGTCTTGCAGGTAAAGTATGGTTTCAATTCGCATTAAAATATTTTCTTTTCCAATATGTACACACGTAGGGCGTCCCTTTTTTCTAAAGAGCATTTTCGAAAAGAAAACACAGACTACTTAAACTTCATATAGTCTACTGTAGCAACCTTTCGCAAGTCGGACCTAGGACTGCAGATTTTTTCGTCAAGACATTACAGAATTAAACTTAGTTTTAACAGACCCTGAGAGTCCACTACTTGGCCTGCTAAATGTTTTATACCAAAGCCAGGTTAAAGGCACGATAAGAGGCAGTGACCATTGTATTTTATTGAAGCGCACAACACAGCTTATGATGATAAAGATAATTTATGATAATTATTTTTTCACTCACATTAGATATAGATAGATACTAACTTTTTTTACTAACTGCACACTAACTGATAGAGGCTTCTACGTCTACCCATCAAGGATTGACTCTCGAATTCATTACTAGATAATTATTATTATCATCATCATCAGCTCATTAAACGTCCCACCGAGGGGCACGAGCCTACCCGTATAGGGATTAGGCCTTAGTCGTCCACGCGGGCCAGTGCGATTGGACGACTTCACACACAACCTTCGAATCTCTTCGCAGGCGTGCATGAAGGTTTTCTCACGATGTTTTCCTTCACCGTAAGAGCGTCGGATAACGTACATATATTTTTCGAAAATTCGAAAATACATTGGTACGTGTCGGGATTTGAACCTCAGCCTCCCGGTAGGAACGACAGTCCACACCACTGAGCCACCGACGCTCTATTATTAATTAATTATATATATTCAATATTTTTACAAATAATAGCTACAAGTGTGAAAGGTAAGACATACATACATTACTAAAAAGGTGTCTTTCAAAATTGGACTTTTTTTGTTATTGGTCGTTCCGTTTGTACTTCCAGTAGTGAGCTTTGGCTACAATGACATCACATGTTCCAGTTTCCAATTTACATGGTAAAGCCGTCACAGGATTAATATGAGTTGTTAGACACAAATGCAACATATCAATATAGAGCTTAGCACAATGATATTGTACCGAACTCGAAGGACCATGTTGGGTATTAGCAAACAGTGAAACCACCTCCATTTGCCAATGAAAGGCAAACATTCACCTCTATTTGATCAGACCGTCCGAACTTATATCGCTATCACTAATAATACAATTTGACTGGAATATCTTCAACTGGTAGTCATCAATAGTACAAGTATCGTTCACTTTTCACAGGCGATTTAATTTTCATCAAAAACCTGGTACAAACAAACGTCTCTCTCTCTTCAACCTATCGTAGTGCACTGCTGGACTTAGCTCTCCCTAGGGTCTCCCCCATTTTGCGACAGATATCGCGGATACATAAGTACGCAAGTATTAATATATAGGTATGCAGATTTGGGTACCATTGCTTGTTATACATTATTACCTTTAACCGCCGCAGTAGTAAATATTCAACAGACAAAAAAATCTATTGTGACTGGAATCTTGGCGGTTAATAGGTTAACGGTATTAGATTCGATTACCTATTCGGCCTGGTTCACAGCGTTTCTCTAGTGATTACAGCACTTCTCTCCCACATTCTACCTAACCTAACCTATTGCAGTCCGCTGCTGGGCATAAGTCACCCCCATTTTGCGCCAGATAACCCGATGCTTCGCTTTTCTCATCCAACATCCCCCAACGACCTTTAACAAGTCGACGGTCTATCGGGCCGCAGGGCGTCCTACGCTGCGCTTGCCAAAACGCGGTATTCACTCCAAAACTCATCTGCTCCAACTATCATCGGTTCTGAGTCATACGTGACCAGCCTAGTACCACTTCAACTTGCTGATTCGGCGGGCAGCACTTGGAATCATGATCATCAGTTCATTAAACGTCCCCACCGAGGGGCACGAGCCTACCCGTACAGGGTGATTAGGCCTTAGTCGTCCACGCGAGCCCAGTGCGGGTTGGACGACTTCACTCAACACCTTTGAATCTCATCGCAGGCATGCGCAGGTTTCCGCACGATGTTTTCCTTCACCGCAAAAGCGTCGAATCACGTACATATTATTTCGCTAATTCGAAATCACATTGGTACGTGGCGGGACTTGAACCTCAGTACTTGAAATATATGAAAAATTTTAAGAAATTATTGAAACAAATCTTTGCCTTGGAGAAATTCACATTACCTTACCAGAATACACAACCAAGACGTGGACAAAGACTGCATGATACAGGATCAAAGTCAGGTAATGAGTGCCGTATGATTTTTGCAAAGTAAACATGTAATATATTTTTAATAATTCCAGATTATTGAAAAAAAAATCTGCGCTCACAATTTTAAGCTTTATGGCTGAAACCTAGGCATATAAGTGTTCATCACCGGACAGTATTTAAATAAGCAAAATGGTATGTATACGTTTTGTACAAGTCTAAGTTTATTTCTTTGCTTATCTAAAATAAAATACTGAGTTTACGTTTGTCCAGCAAAATCATATGTAAATGCTTGTCTATGCTGTTCCCGATTTATATGTTATGCGGTTTTATCTCCGCAAATCCAAATCTCGATACTTTGTTCAATTTCTGTATGATATAAGGTTGCTGTATAGCAATGTATTTGCATATTCGAAAGGTACCTTTGCTAACCGATTAATTAATCATCTACATATTGGACTAAATAAGACATTCTTGCATAAGATTAAGAAGGCAATGATGTAATAAATTTATAAAACATATCACTCATTAAACGAATGTTAATTGAGTTTGTACCCAAAATATCAGATGCAACTGTTAATATTTGAAATACATCGTATAAATATTTTTTGAATTGTTATGACACCTATGCGAAAAACAAGTTTTAGGTATACATGTAATATAAATATTATTATGCATTTATGTTAAATGTTCTTTTCTAAAAGAAATACTGTAATTAATTTATTGTAACTCCTGCAAATACTGTAATTAATTTATTCCAATCCACAGTTTTAGTCAAGTCTACAATTAGCTTTCACAATCTATCTCAGTGCTTTAACATCACAAAATATAACATTAACAATAACAAATTAAAGTTTCCATTTCTAAACCCGGTCTAATATATTTTCCTCCAAATCACATTCTGACGTTTCTGTTTTTTTTTTAAATCTCGTTTTTGGTTTATCTTTGGCCAGTATCTGATAATGTCAAAAACACGAATACAGAAATGGTTTTGATATGACTTAAAAACTAATAAAAAATAAATTGCATTACAAAATAATGCTCACATTTATATATAAATAAAATATGAGTCTCTTTGTAATATTGAAATAACCATTTTGTTCTTCATGCGTATGAATATAAATATACGGTACATACACAAAAATATCTCTTTTTTTTCATACTTACATATTATTTCCACGGCTGTTGCAGTTTATTTATTTATTTCTTTGGATTACTTACATGAGGTACAGTAAATTTAAATGTATAATACGTCCTTATAAACTACTTTTTCTAACTATCCTGATAAACAAAAAGTAACTACATCTTGCTTAAATAATATAGTTTCAAAAAATACGGAAATTCGTACTTATTGTGGAAAAATATTTAATAATATTTATCGAAAAAAAACTATTTATTAAGATACCTAAAAATCCTATTTATTTATTCGTCGCCATATTTTTCCAAATATTAGGCAGGAATTATTTTTAGATACAAACATTTTCATTATTTGTTGACCTGAAATTTTTATTGATATAGGGCGTGTATACAAAAGTTCATTTTCAGATGTTCTGTGTCGACCGCTGTCCACATGTCGGTTCATTTGAATATTCAAGAAGTCGTCGCAAAGAATATGTCGGAAAGTCTGAACGTATAGGTATAAAGTTTATTTTTGTGAAGTATATGTTTTATGCACCAAAATTTCGTAGCTTTATTTATTAATTGCATTATTTTTGATTAATAATAAAAAATCAGATGATTAATAGTAATATGTTAATTATTTCTTAGCATCCAAGTGCACTAGACCTTGGTAGTTATTTCAACTAGCCCTTTTTTGTTAGTAGGGCTGCTTCGTCCAACAATTTTTGTTTGATGTTAGTTTATTTATATTCGAACCTTATTTCTTATTGACTGCGACTTCTTATTGATTGATCTAGGCGGTAGACTTCCTTGATATATGAGTGTTTATGCACTTTTTGTGTTTCTGGAAGAGGACACTGTAACTAGTCACATTACTGGATATCAAATATGTAAAATGAGTCGTTTCGAATTATATTGATACTGAATACTTATTGTTTAGTTACTTTACACCGTTAGTTTATGTTGCATTGTAGTTTATCGACACACAAAATGTATTTTATAAATAAATGATTTGAAATAAAAACGATTAAATATGATATTTATAAGCTATTTAATAATAATGCATTATAATTATATGTTCATTTGAGTCAACCATCCATTACAATTTACGAGTTACAATCACATGCGAAACATTTTAAGTGGCAACCGAGTCGTGCACATCATATCGGTTGGATGCAATTAATCCATTCATTCTATTTCCTATCGGTGAGAATAATTAATCAGGTGCAATCAGAGTGGCCCGAGGCAAACATATATCACTAATTGCTATGTCCATCCATCTGTCTGCTAAACCCTAACCTAAGCTATTTTCGTTACCATTATCCCACGCAAATAGTGGAACGAAAATGCAATGTCTTTTTCAATTAAGATACCGTAACTGATCAGGTAATTGATTAAGCAGACAGTGGATCTATTTGTTGTTTGTATTTTGGGTAAATAGCTATATAAATGGGAGGATGGTTAATATATGTAACAATGAGTAATTTAGTGAGTGAGCCTACAAGTCCTTATATGAGACAGTTTTCTCTGTCAGACATGTCTACGTTTGGCGCATGGTTAAGATTGACTTACCTGATGTAATATACGTAGATAGATAACAACTTTATTTGTATCAATGAACACACACCTCTGAGGCACACATACAACTAACAGTATCAAACAATACGGCTAAGATTACATATAAGATGCAAGCAAAATCATAATAGGAGCCAATGTCGATTGTATGTGTGCCGCAGTGATACAAAAGGATTATAGCTCAGCATTGGGTTTACCGAAAGCAGACCGCTGATTTTCAGCCACAGCCACTAACCCAAATTGTATTAAAATATGTACACAGCCCAATATGTATTTAAAGTCAAAGAAGGTACTATAGGTAGGTTTTACTACACATAATTTAATCTACTTCGTAACTTTTGGTGCCGTTGGTCACAGATGACCCTCACAACCCGACTAGACCAGACGCACCTCATGCATATGTTTCTCAACCTAAAACAGTTTATGAACCCTCGCCAAATCAACTGATGTGTAGGGGAGTTTAGGTTGTTACTAAAACCCTGAAAATTTTTATTTATTAGGAAAATTAAGGCTTGATGCGGTCGGTGAAAAACACTGTATCATTTATATTCCATATTTAACCCTTGGCCTGTTTATCGCCTCAGTCGATTTTATGCGTATTTATTACAATATAGGAAGGTTTTGATCTATGAGCATCAGAGCCTTCAGAGCTCGAGGGTGCAGGTTCAAATCGTGACACGTACCAATTTAACCCTTAGCACCAACGGCTGACTTATGACAGCCGATTTGTGTGCAAGTCCCTTCGTGCGTCGGATGGCAAATACATACAAAACGGATGACAAAGCATTACAATAGTTACTTAACTTGCGTGACTGTAAATAGGATGCGATACCAATTAAGCCATCGAGCCCTTTATCTGCTGATTACCCAATAGCAGCCAATGATAACAAAATTACTCGCCCTTGTAAACTTCGAAGTATCTTAGTATTAACCGACGACCCTGGAAATATTATCATAGTAGGCATTAATGATGATTTATATCGAACGCTTCAATATCGAGTTTTCTCCAGGGGCCATCGTAGTGGCCCCCAAAGGGGAGGGGCGACCTTTCGCGATATCATACCACAAGGTCGTTCGACCTCAAATTTGTACCTTTTCTAGTACATGCGCTACCGACCTTAATTTATTTTAACAACTTTATTTGCTCGAAATAGTACATAACCTACGTAAATAGTAATGCCATGTCTATTTAATATTGAAATTATAATTCAGAAATTTAATTACGTACAGAAAACAACAATAAAATGAAACAAAGTTCTCTTAAATTATTTATTATGGTTTTATGAGGCATGAAACAGTCATTACATATAAAATATTATCTTAATACTAAACAATAGAACAACATACTAAAAGCGTAAATAAAATTAAAACAACTGAGAAATTGTTAAAAAGTGCAAAATTAAGAAATACACTTTGTAAAATACTTTTAAAAATGTGTTCATTTGAATTTGTATATATTAGGTAAAACATCAATCATTATCAAAATTTAGTTTCAGTTCAGTAAATTTAAAGCTGTTGCAAAATTTCTTAACGGATATTTACTCCTGGAATGTGAGTAAAAAAGTTATACCACTGCAAAAGTGTAAATATATAAAAAATATTCTTGAATTCTTAAAACTATGCAATTTCATTACTTCCTTGTCATGTTAGGTATTTTTATTATTCAAAATTCCTACTATCATTAATTTTACGTTAACTTTAGGCACTTTAGGTCCTGGTCATTAAAGGCTTTGTATTTTTTTTTCAGAACATATGTGTTTTTAAAATGCGAAATAAGGGCGAAGACATCAAACAATACATAATAATTAACGCGGTATCAAAATTAATGTTGCATTATTTTTACTGCTAGATTTACTAGCGCCCTCTATGGGACGAGTATTCAAGTGATTTGTTTTGTAATAATTACATGTTTGCTTGTCGTTATGTTTTGTTATAAATAATTAAAAACATCTCATTGGCTTTGGTAGTGTTGTGGATTTTTGTATTTGGACTTAGCCTCCGCGGTGGGTGAGGACAGCATCGATCAAGAGGAGGGCTCCGTTGATGATTGCCAATGAGGCCTTAGCCATATTCTTCCTTACGAACTCGTTGTTGCCGCCATGCTGGAACCTGAAACATTGAAAGTTTAATTTATCAATTAGTTTTAATTGATACGCAGAGACATAACAATAATTTTCCAAACAACAGTTCCAAAACAGTCAACAAAACAATTGGACGTTAATCTATAAATAGCATTCATGGTCAAAAATAATGGTATAAAACATGCAGATTAATTTTAAAAATATGTTATTTATCGACACATAACAAGTTACGAGGAAGGTGGAGTCTGGTTTTACGAGACCGGATATCTTATAAACAATAATACTGTTTATTTAAGCCTTTGTTTTATCCGCTATCCAGTAGTCATATAAAATTTACTATATTTTTGTCATGTCACGTGTGTATGTAGGTAAATAATGGTATTTAAAATTAATATTAAATAAACATAATACTAATATGATTATTGTTATACTCATTTGTACTAATAAACATTGATTAAAAGCACCAATTTACTTTAACTTTATTAAACTTAAGTATTTTTATTTTAAAGTACAACACATAAAAATGTGTACAATAATAGGTAGAACAGTTTCCGAATATTGCTCTAATCAATACATTTGGTAAGCAATTACATGTATAACGTTAACAAACAAATGTTCATTCATTGCGTGAGAACAAACCTGAATATTTTGGAAAAGCACAGATAATATAATATCTGTAAAAGTTAAGGGGGTATTTTACCGCACCTCAAACTAACATAGGTTAAACTTAAACTCAAAAATGTTTTATTCATATAAATTATTACAAGATACTTTTGAATCGTCTAACAGTTATTTTTGATAAATCTACCACCGGTTCGGAGGGTTGTTATCAACCGGGAAGCACCGGCAAGAAACTCTTGTAGTAAGTAAAAAATGGGGTCCTCAAAAATGTGTAACCTACTTCGAGGCTCTATTGTCGTTGTTCCATTGCATTTAATAATATTTTTGATTTATTAATAAATTGTATTACCTGTCAATGATAACAGCTCCACTGGCAACAAAAAGCGCGACTCCGACCAGTGAGTAGAAAATGTCTATGCGCTTGTGTGAAGGAGTCTGCATAATATACCCTGAAAAGACAAAGATTTTAATGAAGCAGCAGAAATCAAACAGCCGTTTCGGTATAATTTTTTGTTGTTGCCTACTACTGTCAGCATTAATATTCTATGTAACGAGCCTAATGTTGGGGCCAACTTTCAGTAACAGGCGAAAAATGGAAGTTTGAGACTTACTACTTAGTAAGTCTTGGTAGACTCGATACTAAGTCGTCTAGGTAGGTACCACCCCAGTGTCAGATATCATCCTGTTAAATAATAGTGCTATGCACTTTTGTGTTTTGAGATAAGGGGACAGTAGCTAGTGAAATTACTGGGTATAAGAGACCTAACATCTGTTGTCTCGGGTAACGGGAGAATAATAACTGTTTTTTATGTTGGTCTCCTTCAATGCCGCTCTGTCATGGTAAGGCGTATCACTTACCATCAGATGAGCGTCCTGACCGTCCTGTTCACTTCGTAACATAAAAAAATAACGCATACGACTTTAGCACGTACTCTGTCAGCTCAGGGTGATATAGACTCCTTTGTAGGAAATCAATATATACTACAAGAAATTGCCCTATTATTGCAAAACAACGTAATTACAATTGTAATAGCAGCTAAAATCGATTAATGTCGTATGAAGTCATCGATATAACATTATCGATACAGTATTGATGACTACATGGCCTTGACAACTCTCAAGGTAATGAAATTATTCACTTAGCATCATGGACGTATAAAAATCTTAGCATACTATTAAGCTACTTATAAATTATAGAAAAGCTTTCAATAGACTTCTTTGTTATTATTGTCAGTTAGTACCATCAGTGAGAATACTATTGTCAGTAAGAATACTTGTGCATTATTTATTTCATTCATTGTTAATTACATTCTGAAAGCCATGCACAAGTATTTATACATGATGAGAAGACAAGATCGCAAAATGTTTAAATGTGGTTTAAGCACTTTGATACTTTTTAACATCATCGAAGTACCCTTGGAATTAACAATAAGAATTTGTTATGGTTTATTAATTTAAACTTACTCTAATTTAGACTTACCCTTACTAACATTACCTTAGGAGTACAAATAAAAATATGACAGTGCTCTATAAAGAGTATGTTCAACAAAAAATATAATGCATACCTACCAAATAATATATACTCGCAAATATGCTCTAAAGTTACAAGTAGAGTTATTCTCTTTCTATAGGTAGGTATTCACGTTTTTTTTTTAAATTTTAAATGAAGTAATTAATCATTTACTATTTGAATAATAGCAAATAGTCTTTTCATGAAATTATGTTAACGGGGCGGTCAGTTCGCTCGCCTGATGGTAGTGATATGTCTGACCATGAAAGGTGCAGTGTTGAAGGCAATTAATAATAGTAGGTAGACATTATTTTCCCGCCCGGTCACACTGCGTCCGTCACCGAAAATACAGATATTAGTCCTCTTAAACCCGGTATTTCACTAGCTACAATGCCCTCGTCCACGAAACACAGATGAAACACCCCTATTTTACAGGACGATATTTGGCACTGCGGTGATACCTACCTGTAGGTAACATAGTACCGAGTCCACCACCTATTCTTTCATTCCAGTTTTTTTCCCTCAGTTACGTAGTCTGGGAATTTTGTAGATAACTTTTTGATTATTGTTAAATTCCACTTCCCTCAAGAATCCTTAAGGTACAAGGATGCTCTTACCTGCAGCAGCTCCAGCAAAGATGATCAGGTACCCGATGAAGGTACCGGTGACCAGCATACCGATGTCAGCATCAGCATTGTAGCTGTAGTAGTGGATGCCGACGCAGGTACAAGTCAGCGCCTGGAAATAGCATAGTGTTCATATCAATTGGCAAGTACTTCTTTTCTAGATTGAAGGCCCAAGTATTGAGTATTGATCGTAAGTAAACACTATGCGAGAATTTTCTACTAGTGGATTAATAAAAGTGACGCGTTTTCACCTAGCATTTGTTTGTTCCTTGGCCCCATCTCCCGGCTGCTATTTTGCAATTGTTGCATATAATCGTAATCATAAGAGGCCTATTAACCAACCACCTGACCAAAGTTATAATAGTCGTACATCATGATACGTATACCTTGATGGGTAGATTTTCGATAAAAATTTCAACACAACTATGAAACAGTATTAGTATTTGTTATCAGCATTGCGTGCGTGCACTGTCTTTAGTTCCTCCATATTATGCAGAACTTTTTACGTACATAAAAATTTATCTTTACGTACGTAATATTTTTTTACGTACAAATAACATATCCTGGCATTCATCTATTTCTATTTAATGGCCTGTGCTCTGTAACCAAGACTTTATGGTCACGTTGATGTCACAACGTATTTTTTTTTTATTAATAAAATTACATCTACAGACTCATGGTCCGTACTCTTTTTAGTGTAAGATTATTTTGTAATTTAATTATTATAATATTATGTTAGTGCTCCGCGCATGGGGCAAAAGAATTGGTTAAAGGGGAATGGATAACAGTCAGAATTAAAATAACTAAATATTTATATTAGGTAAAGTAGGGGGGTGAATAATGTAAAAAAAGGGAATAAATAACATCATAAATACTCTCTTCTCTCTGTTTTATATTTATATAATAATAGTAGCAATAACTCTTACATTATTTAAGTCTTACTCTTCATTATTACAATTAGAACTTAAAATTAATACATTTAGCGATGTCCATGTGGCCATCACCGATGCACTTCTTAAGGTGCAGATGTTGAGGTGGATGGACCAGGGGAGTGGGCCTCTTTTTTTGGCTTTGTCTCTCCGATGCAATGAGTTTGTTTAGGATTGCATCATCCCCCCTCTTAATCACAACGTAATTGTAATGACTCCAATAATATGGTATTTCACTATCCATAGATAACAGCTAAATAATTACTTTAAAATATGAAACAACGGACAAAAACAATGTTTGGTTACCTACTGATTTATCCATGCATTATAAAACTAATGGATAATTTAATTCGAACGCATTTTCATGTAAAGATAAACGTATACGAAACTAGTTTTACATCACATTCAGTTTATTTGGTAATTTTCCTGTCCGCCAAATATATTTAAGTAGAATGTTGTACTAATAAACCTTGACAACATCATACACATACATGTGTAAGGTACAATTTCCTAAATGAATCTGCCGGTCTAGATGATTTAGTGCAATCACTGGATTGCTTTAGTAATGTCTAAGTACAAATGACGTCACAAAAACATGCTAACATTGGCTGAGTTAGTACCTAACCGGTTAGGTAAGATGATGTCATCAATACTATGACTGCCTTCGTATTCCACGATACAAGGTCTGACAACCTTGCAGTTAACGAAACCGAGAGTTCGACACAATTTTACATCATGGGAAGTATTCCAAATTTGAACTTTATTAACACTTTTTAACTTAGCTTTTAGTTCAGTTTCAGCTGACGCGTTGACCGTAAAGCTACACAACTATTACGATTACCGAAGTTTTGTGACTAAATGCGAGTGAATGACCAAAAATCGTTTAGTACTCTCCGCGCGTCCGAAGGCACGTTAAGACGGTGGCCAAGGCTTATTTCTTAAGATGGTACTCAATAACACCCAAAAAACGCCCGCATGTTGGGTTACGGGCTAAATCAACATAATTATGCTGTATGGGAACTAGAGCCCCGGGTTTGCAGTGCGTTTAGATTACATGTCACATGTTTAGTAATTTCGCGTAGAATAAAAGCCATTATTACATAAATATATATACCAAAATACATAATAGTAATATATTTTTGTGATTTCTTTTAATTCTGGTTGTCCTATTATTATTTTGAATTAGATCTTTTAAAAAATGGTTTTCCCATCATTTATTTTAACAAAAATAACATTTAAATGCCTTACACACTGAATGGTTACAATGCATGCAAGAACGATCATTTTTTAATCACTCAACTCAGTAGTAAGCATCTATTGAAATGAGCGACTAAAAAATCTCCCCCAAGTGCACTTGAGTCTGTATCGGGTACCGTTATCATTTTTATCTTTATTATTTCTGTTGTATCTGCCTATACTGAACACTTCGTTACGTTTTGAAAATAAATATTCATTATACGCTACGTCCATGCGCTACGCAGTATTTTAAATATACTGTTTATATGTTTTTAGGATAGTCCGTCTCCTAAAACACACTCACGAAAATTTTAGCCAAATTCGTCTGCGAACGGAAATATTGACAAGCTTTAAATAACTACGCGAGTGATTAACTAACAGTAAACAAGAGAATTTTAATTTAAAAAAATAGATGTACATTAATTTACATTCTCTTTCACTGGATTATTAAGATAAGATGGAATTAAGGCTTAACCGCTTTAAAGTATCAAATATTGTTATGTATTTGAAATAACCCTCATATTAATCGCCCACATGTTCTGTTAATACTATTTTAATTTCATTGATGCGACTATCGATAAGCGGACCTACGCAAATGACGTCATCCCTTATACACAACAACATGCTCGGCAGGGAAAAATGATTCATATGATATAGCATCTATGTATAGGTCGTACAGACCTTGGAGATGGCCGCCGAATGGGGTCAATCGTATTCTACGCCTATTTGTGACAACACACCACAAAGTGATGTTTGCCATTTTGATTGTATTGTTTTTTAACGGAATCAAGTTAGGTGAAACTATGGAGGTTTGGAAAAATCTTATAGACTTTCAAGATATACTTTTACCTCTCTCTTGTAGTGTTTGAGGCTAAGAGTCATCTTTGAAGCTGTTAATGCCATATGCGGCCAACAGCAGCAGTCAATTAGAAAAAATATATATTAGGTAGCGAAAAATTTACTTTTCTATGCGTAGGTAATTACTTCTTCTTTTAAGATACTACATAAATTTCAAGTTTTAATATTTATATAATCTATTGCCTGCATCACTAATATACTTGAAGTAAAAAAATAAAGTTGACAAACCCTTAGATATTAAACACTTGCTTTGGGATGATCCATTGTGTGAAAGCAAACAATGAGCCACAGAAGTGATATCAATTTTTAGCTCGGCCCCTGAAGAACCTTTTTAGTCTGTAAAATACATATAACTTACATAGAAATATCACAGTATGCATAATTATAGCATAAACATTATTATTATGCATATAAAGCACAAATGTAACTGTATAAACGCGGGGAACAGCTAGTTTAAATAATAGGTACCTAAAATATTAAGTTTTATAGGATTATCAATGCAATGGAACCTGTCTGATACGGCCTGGTGTAAATAATTTTATAACATTATGTTAAAAATATGATCCTACGATCTGCTAGGTACTATATTTTTTAAATCGTCTTTGTTCTACATTGGTTTTAAGGCATGACAACAATTAAAGGATACTTATTTTCCAATTAACGCCGGAGCATACTGGGTTAACGAACTACTTGAAATATAAGACAAATTAATTAATTGTGTGTGGTATGTTATGTTCGGTTTCCTTGTGTCTATGGATAAATCTAGTTCCCTTGCATTCTATGTAAACACAACAAATGGGGTACATTTTAATGTTTTTTTTTATAAATGACGATATAACACATCTTTAATACTGCAAAATAACAGAAAATTTTGGATAGTAGCAGACAGCTAGAATGCAGCGGTATTTTTACATGCATTACTACACAGTACTAAAAGTTTGAAGTGTGGAAAAGTTATACAACTGTCATAATTATTGAGATATATGAAGTATCTTAATTTCTGCGTCATTTATTCAGATCAAATCATTCCACGTGTTAAGTGTATTAATATATATGTATATGTATATGAAATCGTTGATGACTTCATTGATCAATGTCCCAAAGACAGGTTCGGACATTATGATCAATGAAGTGCCCTATTAGGGCACCATAATAATATTGTGGGTAATACTTGAGTAACTTTGGATACGCAACATGGTTTGCAACGCATCGTAACGTAATGCCTACCTACACTGGCTTGTACTCGATATATGCAAATAAGTAGTGCATACCCTGTGCGTCCAGAAACCCTGGAATATCACCAACATATAAAATGATTCCCACTTATTCCCCCATTTTCCTCTACAGATTTGAAACCCTAGGCGATCTGCTGGCATCAACAGCACTCAAATTGACAGAAATGTAAATTATTTATTGTTTTGCGGTATGTCACTCAATTTGCATCCCCTACTTATAATCTATGTGAACGCCAATGCCTGCCTACCTTAAAATAATTCGGCACGATAATCTAATTCAAATAAAATTTGATATTCTTATCGAT
>PQWD01007538.1:0-65266 GCA_019425675.1 Leucinodes orbonalis
ATAGTTATGACGTCACAACCCCAATCAGAACTTCAGTCGATACAGCGAACACAATGTGCCAACTCATGGCTGTCAGGTCCAATTCCCTTAGCAATCAACCGTTCGCAATTAGTTTTGAGCTTAGTCACTGTAAGTGAATTAATAAGTCTGATTTTGGTCGTGTAAGCTCATATAATAAGTAGTGACCCATTTCAGGTAACAATTGTATGTAAGGCACTCGCCAATGCGTATTCTACTTTACTAACGAAGAGTGAAATAAGTTGGCTTTTTGGCAAATTGAATGATACCTTTACAAAATCCATTTAAATTTTACAGGACTGAGCGTCGGTGGCTCAACGGTGTGGACTGTTGCCTCCTATCAGGAGGGCTGAGGTTCAAATCCGCCACAATACCAATGTGTTTTCGAATTTTCGAAATTATATGTACGTTATACGATGGTTACGGTGAAGGAAATCATCGTGAGAAACGTTCAAGCACGCCTGCGAAGAGATTCAAAGTTTGTGTGTGAAGTCGTCCAATCCGCACTGGGCCGCGTGGACGACTAAGGCCTTATCCCTATATGGGTCGGCTCGTGCCCCTCGTGGAGACGTATAATGAGCTGATGATGATTACAGGACAAGGATGGTTTTCCGCTTTTGTCATCCAGCCTCCATCAGCAAATCAGATTAATTACATTATTTTCATAAAATAACAAAAATAAGTATAAATTCATTATCAGACCATGATAGACTAAGTTTCCTAAACAAAAGGAGGAAAAAAAGACAAATATTTCTCACCCCCTAAGCCTAAATTACAGTATTAAATCCACGATCCCTATCCGCACATTGCAACATATAAAAGCGAATATTCTGGAACTTTCAACCATTTTTCGCCTTATTAAAAGGGGGAATTGTTCAATTTCACTGAAGCCGTCGAGGGAACAGATTATGAAGATTAAAATAACAATGATTTCGCGAGGAGACTGCGTAATGTGAACGTAGATATTATATTATAATATAAGAATCGTACTTTTAGTAATGAAAGACGAATCCATTTTAATCTTCACATTTTGGTATTTCAAGAAATTTGTTTATATCTATCTACCTATAGAAAGTATCGACTCTTTAACACATTAAACGGTGGGATGGGAATTAGCAACTTGGTGGTAGACACAATACTGAGTCGTCTAGTAACTGCAGTATCAGATATTGTCCCAAGAATAAGATTGCTATGCATTTTGGTGTTTCGGGATAAGGACCTGTAGCGAATTACCGGGTATAAAAGACTAAACATCTATTGTCTCGGGTGTCGGCGCAATGTGGCATTGATGGAGCATAATAACTGTTTATCAGTTGTTGGTCTCTTGAATACCGCTCTGTCATGGTCACGCGCATCGCGTATCATCAGGTGAGCGTTATGACCGACCTGTTTATTCGTAACACAAAACACATATTTGAGTAAGTATTCCATTATGATGATTCATCTTAATTTTTTTTAAAATTATTTATTTGAAACACAATTTTATTACACACGAAAATTCAAAAGCGTTAACAGATACAGTAGTCTAGTACTGTGTTGTAGTAAAGTAAATTGGTGCACGACGGGCAATTAAAGTTAGTTTAGTCCTAAATTTGCAAGCTGAGACAACGTTTGTATGAGCTGAAATCCCATGAAATTATCGTGCAGTTACTTTTTCGTTCTTTGAAAAAAAAAATGGTTTTGATGCCTTTTCATTTTATTTGAACTACTTACTCTCTGTATTAAATGTATCGCAGTTTACTGCTGTACGAAGGTCTCCCATTTTGCGCCAGATATCCCGGTCCTCCGCTTTTCTCATCCAATCTTCACCTTTTGCAAGTCGTCCGTCCATTGAACCAGAGGGCAAACTACCTAGGTTCTTTATTTGACGACCCATGAAGTGTAATGGTCGGTCAGCAATTACCAAGGTCCGGGTTCAATCCCGGGTATTACAAACATTTATGTGCATGAACATGTATGTTTTAATGGTCTGGGTGTTGCTATGTATATTACTTATGTAATATTTAAAAAAATATATAATTACAAGTATTTTTATCAGTTGTTTGCTACTCTACAAGCTTCTTGCTTAATATGGGGCTAGATGGCGCTGTGTAAATGTCAGTTGATATTTACTTAAATATTTATGTACTTTGTTAAATATGAATTAAATAAATTTAAACAATTAAAAGCTGGAATTCTGTCCGCTGGACAATCGAAGTGGGGAATTCGGAATGGCGGTCGAATCCAAGCCAATAACAGTTCGAATAGCCGAAAGGGTCTTATTACATATGGGAATAGCCATTTTGCTTAGTAATATTAACTTTATCAACTTGAACTTCATATTATCAGACGCAATCCTCAAAATTACGAAGTAATTTTATGTAATAATAAATCAATCTTCGTTTTAAAGAGCAGTCGCTGCTGTCGCTTAAACTACATCGCGTGCAAGTAAATCGACTCAAGCCTCAAGTACGCATAACAAGTGATATAACTAAAAAATGCCTTATTATACCTCTATATAATGTTTTACATAATTAAAGCCTAGTAATTGAGCTTTAAAATGGTGTAAGTTGCATGAAAATCGATTCAGTAGTTTAGTAAAAAAGGTTAATGCTAATGATAATGTAAAAAATGTTGAAAATTCATACAATTTCACAGTATGGGGTTATTGTGTTTAAATGAAACAAAATGTGCGTAAGATAAAAAAATTATTCGTGTCAATATTTGGTATTCCCTCCTCTAGCTCTGATCACTGCTCTCATGCGATTCTTCATCGACCTTATCAACTTTTTAATGGATGATTGTGGTATTCGACCCCACTCTTCTACCAACGCAGTCTTGAGCTCATTGATGTTTGTCGGAGCTGGATTCCTCGCTCTAACTTTCCTTTTGAGCTCGTCCCATATGTGCTCAATGGGATTTAAATCGGGGCTGAGCGCTGGCCAATGCATAGTGTGAATTCCAACTTCGTTCAGGAAATCACGTGTGGCCCGAGCAGTGTGACATCGGGCATTGTCATGCATCAAGATGAAATTTTCCCCAATAAAGCCTTGATAAGGGACAACTTGATCCAGTAGAACATTTTCAATGTAACGATCACTGGTCAGACCTCCTCCCCGGCCTCCCCCAGGAACGAAAACAAGGTCCGTTTTGCCTTCTAAGGAAATTCCAGCCCACATCATGCAAGATCCGCCACCATATGCAACGGTTTCCACAAAGCAGCACTGTGAAAACCGTTCACCGGGACGACGGTATACCCGACCTCTCCTGTCGCTGCCATGGAGACACATCCTCGTCTCATCTGTGAACAGGACTGACTGCCATTGCTCTATGCTCCAATCCAAATGTTCTCGAGCAAAGTGAAGGCGTGCTTGACGATGAGCTGTGGTCAACTTCGGGCCTGTAGCGGGTCTTTTCGGAGTAAGGTTAGCTTCTTTCAACCTTCTTCTAACTGTCCACTGACTGACAGTCACCCCGCGAACTTGACGTAGCTCCTGCTGCACATCTACGCCGGTAAGGTGTCGATTTCGGAGAGAGGTCGAGACCAAAAACCGGTCGTCACGCTCCGAGGTGCACCGGCGTCGGCTGGTATTAGGCCTCCGAGTGAAGGCACCAGTCTCTTGAAACCTTCTGTATACTCTCGAGACAGCGGACTGACTCATATTCAAACGACGAGCGACTTCTCGCTGGTTCAACCCTTCTTGCAACAGGGCAACGACTTGAGCGGCTTCTTCAGGTGTTGTATCCATAATTTTCTTCAAATGACGGCTTTAATTTGCAGAGATGTGTTCAGGTCAACGTCTAATGAGCGACTGATAAGAAAAAAACGATTACAGGGGGTTTTATAGGGGGTTGTGTCGCGCAAGTTGTGAATAGAGCGCAGAGCAGTTTACGGGAGGTTGCGTTCAGTTGCATTCTAAGTACAAGTGTTTATTTAAATTACTGATATTATGCTACCATTTGAAAGCCTAATTACTAGGCTTTAATTATGTAAAACATTATATAGAGGTAAAATAAGTCATTTTTTAGTTATATCACTTTTTATGCGCACTTGAGGCTTGAGTCGATTTACTTGCACGCGAGAGTATTTGAATAAAACAGTACAGAATATATTTCCTTCAATTTCCATCATTATACAAGGAATCTGTACGTATTAAGGACAGGCGAAAGCCTAGTGGCCGCTGCTAAAAAATTGGTCCTTAAAAGTTCCAATTTTATTATATTAAAATTTTGTATTAATAATTACATTTGTTATTTCTCTATAAAATCAATTCATATTTTGTATAAGCTGAAATGTAATATGGAACTATCTTTGTATTTTTTTGGAAATAAATAAATATTGTACGAATTGACGTAATTAAAATGTCATTAAATATGGCGGCTAATATGTGACGTTAGTCCACCATAGAGTATGACATGCGAATTGTCAAATAGCAAAGTCTAGCATGTTCTAGATATTTCAATAATAGTGCGCTTCGCGAGGAGTGCTATGAGCAGGATTTTTTTTGAAAGTACCCAAATTTGAGTAATTTCTTGTGTTGATTTTGTGTTGGCTCATTTGTTGTATTTTAATTTTAGTCTTATTAAGCATTCGGGTGTTCTTTTCTATACAATCTTATTAGTGAGGACCTATAATTGGCTACCTGTTGTTATTTTGTATATTTTTGTTTCATTGCCGTTGGTCCTCCTATAAATAAATAAATAAATTTCGCGAACTATGTAGAATGACGTCGACGCTTCGAGCTTAGCGGCCGGACAGGTATATAAGGGCCGATGGGTGCGCCGGAGTCTGTGTTCTACTCAAGAGCGAACGAAGAGCGAAATACCTGGACTACAAGTAAGAAGCGAGTGATACAGCGATATCTAAGGGATCGTCGAGTGTGATATAAGAGTGTGAAGAGTGACGAGTGATTATTACGTGTGTGTGCGAAAATTATACGGATCATCAATGTGTATTACAGTGTGTAGTGCTAATCAGTGATTATTGTGCTGCGCGAATTGACTAATTAGTGAGAGTGTAATTGTAATTAGTGTTGTGTGTAATTTATAGTGGTAAATTAATAAAGTGTGTTACCGTATTAATCTTCGTGTTTGGCAATAATTTATCCTGAACCCCCAGCTCGTAACAATATTATTGTTATGTTCGTAGAATTCTCACTTTTGGACGAGATCCTCTCTGTAAGTAGACTTATCAGTTTCTTTCAATTGACAGCATCATAATTAAATGGATATCAGCCGCGTAGTGACGGTAGATCAGAATATTGTTTCCAACCTTACTCTTCCAGCGGGTGACGTTTACACTTTTGTGTTTCGGGATGAGGGTAGTTGCTAGTAAAATTACGGGTATAAGAGACTACATCAGTTGTCTCGGTGATGGGCGCAGGGGAATGGACGGAAATAATGACTTCCTGCTATGATTAACATCCTTTAATACAATCTATCATTGTCAGGTGTAACACTTACCTGACCACTGGGTTTGTGAACTAGATGTCCCCTTTACTTATGACTTAAAGAAAAATACTTTACTAATAATAATAATAATCATTATCAGCTCATTAAACGTCCCCACCGAGGGGCACGAGCCTACCCGTATAGGGTGATTAGGCCTTAGTCGTCCACGCGGACCCAGTGCGGATTGGCCGACTCACGCAGGTTTCCACGATGTCTTCCTTCGCCGTAAGAGCGTCAGATAACGTACATATAATTTCGAAAACACGTAGGTACGTGGCGGGATTTGAACCACAGCCTTCGGTAGGAGGGCAACATTCCACACGCTCTTTTACTAATAATAATGGAAAGAGTCACATTCGTATTTTATATATAAACAGTTGATATCACCATACGTAATAAGTCCGTTCCACCAGTCTGTTTGGTTTCTCACTAAATTTATTGTTCGACCATAGCTTAATTTACGGTTTATGTTTTACTATGTATAGGATTTCGATTTAAACTGTGATGCTTCTGTAAATGTTCCTTGTGGGTTCAATGGTTGTTCAAACAGAGATTTTATCCTGTTTTCGTTTTCGGTAGCATTGTGGGAGATAGTCAAAATTAAAATAGATTTTTATCTTCTATACACGGATATTAGACTGTCATCTCACCTGATGGTAAGTGATGAATTGATGATGCAGCTCAGGATAGATCATGGCCGTCTACAAACAACCTATTCACTTTTGTGTTAGGTTTTATTCTCAGTAGGTTTCATTGAAATACTTCTGCGAATGAATAAATACTATAAGGTATTATTAAACAACAGTTTTAAAAGAAATACACTTGGCGTGGCGACCTTTCTATTGTCATACATGTATCATATATATGACTTAAATTTAATCAGGCAAAAAAAGGCGTCCGTGGCTCATTGGTATGGACTGTTGCCTTCCTATTTGGAGGCTGCAGGTTCAAATCCCGCCACATGACAAAGTATATTCAAATTATATATACGTTTATCCAACGCTCTGACATAGATAGAAATAAGATTTCATTAAAGTGGATATCAATTACAGTGGATATCAATTAGTTCCTGGACCTTGGAGAGGTTAGGCTTAGACAATTCAGTAAAGTTGGTTTCCTTATATGCGAAAGTTTGGGCAATTTTATGGAGCTTAACGACCTACAGAATCCCTAAGGTATGTAGTAAAGTTTCATGTGTGCAACATCACGAAGGAATGTCAACCAAAAAATGTCCGAGCCCATCACACATACGTATAGGTACTAGGATCGGATTAAAAGCCAAAATTATTCATTTAAATTTTGACCTTGACATTTCACTGAAAAGGTACAAAGTCAAAAACACTAGCACACTACAATGATATTATGACTTGTAGAATTTGCCGCGACCACTTTTTGAGTGAGATTGTGTATCTTTGTTTGTCTTAGGTTTTCATGGAATATTTGAAGGTATTAGTTATATTTTAGATTTTTATACTCCCAGTATGCACACTGTATGTAGAAAACAAGCTTTTATACTCACTTACGTATAAACATGTTATGTTTATATCACTTACCATTAGATGAATTATGCCAATATCTTCCAACAAAAATACCAGCTCATTAAGGTCTAACGAAAATAAACACCACAAATAAAAGTTCATCGACAAATTGGAGCGTAATCAAATTTTAATTGCTTTGAATACCGATACGTTAACAAGCGTACCGGTATTTACGTTACGGTTATAGATATCTAAAATCATGATGCGAAAACCGATTCGTTGTTATTAAATTGATTGTTGACGTAAATGGATACTAAGGCCCGTATATTAGAACGAGACTCAACGTTGATTTTTACTTATATTAATTTAGAAAGGGATACCACTATATATGATAAAGAACAGCATCCCTTTTTATCTCTATTTAAGTGAAGACGCTTGAGTTTCGTTCTAGAATACCCAATAGGGCTCAAGAAATTTAATTACGTTACTATAACGTATCTTTATTCTTTTTATACTTATTTTATACAATGCTAGTTTGATAAAGCTATACGAATATTATCATTATATCAAGTCAATGATATTCAGTATACAAAGGTAGAAACGCCACCCGTGCCTCAAAAACGAACCGCCAAAGAGAATACAGTTTGTTCTCTCATTCGAAATATGAGTATGTGTGCTGTCGCTGCATTCGAATCACTTTTTTATATAGTTTTGTGAGCATATCACGAATCTATACTTTTTACATCATTGTATCTAGTATGCTTAGTTGTTTAAACAATTGAACAAGGTTTGAATTTAATATTAGATAGGAACTCGCCATGTTAGGCGATACATTAAAAACAGGGGTTGGTATAATTAAAAATCCATTAGTAGAAGAAAGAATCTAAAAAAAAGTGTACTCATATTTAAATATCGAGGAACTCAAATAAGTGATAAGTGTATTCAAGTAAAGTAAGGAAGTATTAGCCTCGCAATTCAGCGTGGCAACGTGACCAGCCTCTTGGGCACCTTTCCACATGATGGCGACCTCAATCAGATATTTTATTTATAGGGAGTATTCCCAATGAATAAAATATTTTTTGTATTTATTTATGTTTCTAGGCTTTTTGTAAATATATTTGAATTAGTTATATTTTAATTTTCAAGTAACATATTTATATCTCTATTCAGTGGGTTTCTGCCTCTATGTTGAGAATTCAAAATACATCATCATCATCATCAGCTCATTAAACGTCCCCACCGAGGGGCACGAGCCTACCCGTATAGGGCCTTAGTCGTCCACGAGGGCCAAGTGCGGATTGGACGACTTTATACACAACCTTGGAATCTCTTCGCAGGCGTGCATGAAGGTTTCCTCACGATGTTTTCCTTCACCGTAAGAGCGTCGGATAACGTACATATATTTTCAAAAAATTCGAAAACACATTGGTACATGTCGGGATTTGAACCTCAGCCCTCCCGGTAGGAAGGCGACAGTCCACACCATTGAGCCACCGCCGCTATACGTATACGTATTACGTGTTCAAAATACGTAACAGCAGAACTCGATCATAAAACAACAATTTATTTCACCATCAACCGGCACTTCACTCGAATTCTGCTAGAATTTTTCAGTGCGGCCATCGTAAACTGCGCGCGCTCAAAGAATGACATCATAAAACACACATTGTCAGTTTTCTATTACTAGTCTGTATTGTTTTCGGCAGTAAAATTTGCATTCAACGCTGGCTTTGGCATTGCTTAGATTTGTATATCAAAATGCCCACGTAGGAGCCTACATTTCTTTCCTGAATTCATGGAAAAAAATATGTTCGAGATCGTTTCCATAGTTACTTTGATCTTACAATATATTCATGTCATAGATATGCTTTTCACTAAAGATATTCTTACTAATATTCACCAATAATAATAATGGTTGTATCATATTGTGCAGTCTGTGATCCGCCACGTGTAACCCATACAAAGATTAAACATTCATAAAGGGCCTCTCAGTTGTTGGCTTCGGCCCCACACATGCCTTACAAAGGGCCGGGCCACTATTTGGCCAGAGAATTTTAAAGATTTCAAAAACATAATAATAATATAAGGTTTGCTTTTGCTTCTTAATGTTACATTTTTTTATGTTCTAACTGCTATACAATTGATAAATATACTGTTAGTCATAAATATTTGAATGTTTAAATTGTCTAATGTATTTACGTAAACTTGTTCTAACATTTGAATGTCGCCATCTTTGATTTGAAGACAATGTTAATAGTTGGTCTTTAAGCTTCCGGTTAGTATTAGCTTTTTGTTTATTTTATGAAATTACTGTATTATAATTAACTGAGTTGTCAAATGGCTTATGCTTGTATTAAAATATTTTGTAACAATTGTATCGAAATGTAAAAGTCTCAATATAACATTTATTCAAACGGAAGTGGTGCAGTGGCGCCACCTTTATGAATACTTTTGTTGAATATTTAGTAAAGTTATAATGTTGACTTCCGATAAAAGGATATAAATACTGATTGTTATCATGCAGTTGCTGAATTCTCTTGTAAAGTGTGAAAGAATAAACATCTTTTGTGGAAACTGTTTTATTGGTTTTTCATACATACTATCAATACTTATATACTAAAAGTGCAATACTTATGGGATAAATATAGTATGTTCATGTGTCATGATGATATTTTGGATCAGATTTGTATTTGTATTTGTGTCCCGTGGTTGCACGACCATAGAAATACTTTTAATAAATAAATACTTACATAAATAAATATCTTCCATAATTTAAACCTAGAATAGTGTGATGGTAATGCGAGTCCATACATCATCCACGAAACGCCAAGAAAATATTATTGAATGCCTTATTAGAAACCATGTTCTATACACTCCAAAACCAGTTCCCGGAATGATTTTCGCCAACAATATGCTATGGCCGCATCGGATTATGTCCAACCATGGCGCAGACGAAGCAATCTGCCCGTGTTTACTTTCAATACCGACGAGACATGGTCATAACGTTGGACACTGGTGCTGCTATATTATGTTACCTTTGAATTTGGTGTTGTGTTTGACGCGTCTATCTACATATAATAATAATAATAAATAAATAAATATCCACTGACATTCACACAGCGCCATCTAGCCCCAAGTTAAGCGTGAAGCCTGTATTATGGGTACTAAACAACGGATAAACAACATATATACATTTTTTTTTGTAATACATACATATTATACATAGAAAACACCCAGACCATTACAAACAGACATGTTCATGCACACAAATGTTTGTACTGCCCGGGAATCGAGCCCGGAACCCTTGATGTTGCGGCCGACCTCTCAACCGCAACACCAAATGGGTCGTCAAACATAAAGATAGTTGTAAGTTATATATAAGCGTAGTTATAAGCAATTTGATACATAATTATTAAATCGTTTTACTAGAATGTACTATTTTATTACTCGCCACCCGGTCCCTACATCACATTCACAAGGTATAATTTTTCACATAGCTATGTACTCTGTGTAGAAAAATGTCATGACTCTTTTTTGCTTTTCTCAAGTCAAGTAGGATTGGTTCTTTGAATTTTTATTGGCCATCAAAATCTGTCTAGAGTTGTCGGGTTAGGGC
This sequence comes from Leucinodes orbonalis, assembly GCA_019425675.1. Taxonomy (NCBI): domain Eukaryota; kingdom Metazoa; phylum Arthropoda; class Insecta; order Lepidoptera; family Crambidae; genus Leucinodes; species Leucinodes orbonalis. Next base: position 10,543 of record PQWD01007538.1, read on the forward strand.
TCTTTTTTTCAGGTGAGTTCCTTTTTTTATGTGACTATAGCACACTCAGGAAGGTGCCACCACAGTGCCAGATGTCGTCCCGTGGAATTGAAGTGTTTTGCAATTTTGTGTTTCGGGATGAGGGCACGGAAGCTAGTTAAATTACCGGGTATGAGAGTCCTAACTTACAACTATTTTGTTGTCTTGGGTGTCGGGTGCAGTGCGGCATTAGCTGAGAATAATCTCTTGCCGTTGTTGGTCTCAATCAATGCCGCTTTGACATGGTCAGGCGTATCACTTACCTCCTGTATACTTCGTAACATAGAAACTAAGAAAATAAATGACTACCGACGTGTCTAGTGCTCTGAGCGTTGGTTTAAATCCGGAGGTAATAGGTTCGGAACTCTCGGGAGACGCATCGTGGAAGTCACTTCGTGCGATTTTCCAGTTTGGTTAGGACATATCAGGCTAAATCACCTGATTTACGCAAAGACGATTCCGTGCTTCCGAGGGCATGTTAAGCCTTCGGTCCCGGCTATCTTAGGATGGTAGTCGTTACCACCCACAAATCCCCATTCGGTCCAAGTGGTGGGTTAAATCCCCATTCGGTCCAAGTGGTGGGTTACTGACTTATCTCTCCATGGCTATGCTGTGTGGTAAGGAACGTCCTTGCAGTAGTTATAGGCGATGATGATGAATATGTGCAGTGTAATCCTACCTTAAACTTGATGTAAGGCACATTTTTCCTACAAATTTATATGTAAAACATCCTTTTGTTCATATACCCTTCATTTACCGTCTGCACACTTCCAGACAAAGCCACTAAACTAGCGTATTAAATGCACATAAAAGTACACTGAATGTGGTATAGTAGATAGATAGATAGATAGAATATTCTTTATTGTACAATTTCGGAACAATTAACAATTTAAAGAAAATTAACAATAAAACATAAAAAGTACAAAGGCGGCCTTATTGCTAATAAGCAATCTCTTCCAGGCAACCTTACAGTTAAGCAACATTTTACAATAGAAAAGGAAGGCGGTTTAATTGCACAAAGTAAATAATTGAAACAATACAAAGTAAATAATTGAAACAATACAAAGTAAATAATTGAAATAATACAAAGTAAATAATTGAAATAAATTCTAAAATCTAAATTATAATAAAATACAATATAAACATACATATTAATATACATTTTATATCTATGCTACCATAAATATGATTAAATAAATACATAACAAAAATTAAAAATAATGAGATAAAATAAAAGAAGAAAGCGACTATTTTAATGATAAATAGTGCGATGTTACCATATCTTTGAAAGCAGTTAGGTGTCTAGCTTTCCGGATAGAAACTGGCAAGGCATTCACAGGCGAACTGCTTGGACAGTAAAAGACTGATCAAAGAATTTCGTGGAATGCAATGGCGTACTCAGTTTTAGGTCATCAGACGATCTCAAAGAACGACCGTGTGTGTCACATAGAAACTCAAAACGACGCTTCAAGTAAGCAGGAGAGGAGGGATTGAAGAGGATTGTGTAAAGGAGAGAGACAATGTGAGTGTTTCTTCGATGACGTATGGGTAACCACTTGAGTTTGGAACGGAATTCAGATACGTGGTCATATTTACGTAAACCAAATATGAACCGAATACAAAAATTTTGGAGTCGCTCCAGTTTATTAAGTTGCTGTTCCGTAATATCAAGATAGCTGACATCCGCATAGTCAAGCACTGGAAGAGGAAGAGATTGTGCAAGCGCAATTTTAGTAGCAGTTGGGAGGAAGTTACGTAATCTCCGAAGTGATCCAGCAGAGGAAAACATTTTGCGGCTCACTTCCTGTATTTGAGGTCCCCACGTGAGATTATGGTCAAGTATTACACCTAAATTTTTTACACTTTGACTCACAGGTAAGATTGTTCCATCAAATTTTATTGAAGGTACAGTTGACCAATCAATTCGTGTGGTTAGCCTTGAACTACCAATAATAATAATCTTGGTCTTAGAAGGATTCACCTTTAGTCCATATGATTTACTCCAGTTGGCGATATGTTCGAGATCGTTATTAATATTAGCTATGGCTTTTGGGATATTATCCAACGAAGCCTGTGAGTAAATTTGCAAGTCATCTGCATAAAGGTGGTAGGTTGAAATTAAATTATCAGAAATAGAATTAATAAAAATAGCAAAAAGTAAGGGAGATAACACGCCACCCTGCGGCACCCCAACAGACGTATCACACCAAGCTGACACAGAATTGTCAATGCGTATCCGCTGACGGCGTCCAGACAGGTAACTTCGAAACCAGTCAATCACTGTTGGAGATATGTTAAGAGAGCGAAGGATGCCAAGCAGAAGATCAAAATCAACACAGTTAAATGCATTGCTAAAGTCGAGCAAAGCCAGGACTGTCAGATTTCCTCTCTCCATACCTGATCTTATGTCATCAGTAATATTAACAAGTGCTGTGAGTGCTGTGACCAGGTCGAAAACCAGACTGATACGGATTGAGTAGTTGATTCTTTACGAGAAAAGAGCTAAGCTGGTTATGAATAAGACGCTCAAGGACTTTGGATAAAAATGGTAATATGGAAATGGGACGATACTGGGAAAAAATTGTGGGGATTGGAAGTTTTAGGTAGAGGTACAATTTGGGCATCTTTCCACGCTGAGGGAAATATGCCTGTATTTATGGAGTGATTGAGGATATGAGAAATTACGGGAAGGACTTCTTCAAGGATGGGAAGTATCATTTTACGACTTACACAGTCACTACCCACAGCATTTGAGGTTATGGAAAGAATGCTCTTCTTAACATCACAATCAGAGAAAGTACTAAAATTAAAAGATGAATAGTCAGGAATAGGAAGTGAAGAAAGATAATTTAATGTTTCAGATTAGAGTTAGGTGATTTTGATCAATTTTACTTTGTGTGTAGCACATATTGGTAGTATTATAATCAGCTCACTAAACGTAGACGTAGGTACAAGCCTACTCGTTTAGTGTGTACAGGCCTTAGTCGTCCACGCCGGCCTAGTGCGGATTAGCCGATTTCACGCACAACCTTTAAATCTCTTCGCAGGCGTGCGCAACCTGCGTACCTACGCCTGCGAAGAGATTTAAAGTTTGTCATTCTCACACGTCAGATAACGTACATATAATATCGGAAATTCGAAAACACTTTGGTACGTGGCGGGATTTGAACATACGACCTCCAGATCGAAAGGCAACAGTCCACACCAATGAGTCACCGTCGTTATATAAATAAACATATATTCCTAAACGTTGATTTATTAAAGTACCTAACAATGTAAGCTTTTGTACACCTGAGAATAAATAACCAACGTTTTCCATAGCCCTAAGTCGCTATTGTTCAAGCCATGCGTTAAAATATAGTAACAAAAGCGAGGTCAAGCCGGCGTCGCTCACTCCGTGGCCACACTAGAGGGGGCTTCAGTTCACAAAGAGCGGAGTGGGCCTGAAGTGTCGGCACGTCTCCATTGTTCCCCCTAATCTCCCCTTTGGTATACTGCACTGGTGTAGCTGATTTACATTATGTTCAATTGCTCGAATTTTCCAATCCATTTTCGAACGAAACACGATTTTGTTCGGTTTCAATAGTTCGTAACGCCGTATGGTTGTCGGAATCGGTTGGAATTTTACGATTCTGCGCATAAGCGGATATGAGATGAAAATGACAGTGCAATGGTGGTAATCTCTTAATTTTAAAATAGTTCTTATTTACACTTAACATTTAATTACTTTCCCTTGTTTTGTTGTCAATATGGTTCGCTTTTTTATTATTTGTTGTATGGCTATTAGCTTTGGGACAAGAAATATAAATCATCTTTTGCTTATATTAATCCTATGTTTAAATCACAGTTACACACGGTATATCAGGCGCAAGATCGAATTTACCTAAATGATACAATGTTGTCAAAAATATTCCACTTTTACGCAATGAGATGACTTCAAGCTTTGCAGTCATTCGTTTTGTTTTTGGAAGCGTTTTAATTGCTAAGACCATTAGACAATGCATCCAACTCTATAATTACCATTCGAAACCATTAACATTAAAGTTGTATCGGAATACCAAAATTGGTGTCGTAATGGTGTCATTATGTTTAGTGAATTACTCGTATTAGAATTGAGGCTCAGGTGACTTCTCAATTCAGATGTTAGGTTAAACTTATTGACATTTTTAGAATTATCAAAAACTTCTATAGTCTGTTAACTATCTGCGTACGTTCTGTAGTGCTTCGTTAGAAGTATTGGTCAATTTTATAAAAAAATAAAACTACAAATATCTATAAAAGAATTTTATTCTTACATTTATGGCATTGAAACGAATACTACACGTAAAAAATCTTTGTACAATACAATTACATAAACGTTCATGAAATTCAAGCAGAACACTTCTTAATATTAACATATTTGTTCACACAAAAATGTATAAAAAAAAAACAAAATCAAATATAGTTAATCAATTCTTCTGTTAAAAATTACATACCAGGAACATCAGCTTTGTACACACTCAAAACCGATATGCAAAGAAACACTTCGACAATCGATCGGCGATCCTTTAACGCTTTGTACAAATCTGCATTAAAAACTGTTACTTGAAATCACTGTGATATTTGTCATATCACTAGATATGAATAAAGTTACTAGCACATTTTAACTTTACATTAAAGAATTCCTTTGGAATGATAATATTTTTAATCATTTCTTCTCTACCTACTTAATAATTAACAATTTAAGACAAAATCACATTTAAAATGATGCGATAAATTTTATTAGTATTTATTATTTACAATGATCTTTTAATGAAATTCTTTATTTTATTAATGAAGGCCATATAAGAATGTACGAATGTATAGTTATTACCAACTAATGATTTTATTTTAAATTACATAATAAATCTAGGAAATGTTACAAACAGCATTCAGTCTTAGTTTAATGTAAAATAACTTCAATAATACCTCTATATATTTATAGAGTTTTAAAGATCTTTCGCAAACAATAATGACACAGTTTTATTATCTAACTTTTTGATTTTTTATATGTATAAATAAAGTAATTTAACAAATAAAACATTTAGGTTACCTTTCAGACTTCGAAATAGCTTAACTGTTTCAACTGGAATACCAAACTACGTTTTCTGTGTTTAATTAATTTAAAAAAAAATATATAAGTCAAATAAAATATTTTTTTTTACAGATAGGAGAACATAACCTTATCTTTTAAGTGATAAAGAGGCCCGTATTCTGAAACAAGACTCATCTTCATATCAATATTGTCGATATTTACTTGAATAGCGTTAGAAACGGATAGCGCTCTATTCGATAAATAGCGGCATCTTTTTCTAACTCAATTTAAGTAAACATTAACAGTTGAATCTCGTTCCAGAATACGGGCGTTAGGCTTGTTTCTATACAATATAAGGTAGTATTATTTCTGTCTCAACTAGAATACTGAAATTTGCTTTTGTATGATATATTTTTAAATCAATATTAAGTTCATTTGATACGGCGCACTGCAACAGTATCCTTAAATATGTGCCATGCTAATACTAACAGAACAAAATAAAGTCAAATATTATCTAATGTAGATTAAACTATAAAACATCTAAGCACTTGTTAAAACTAATATTTATAATTCACACAATAATCATGCTTTGACTTAACATTTAAAGCTCCGTTTACTTTTAGGCTTCCCTTTCAAAATTAAAGCCTTTCAAATTAATCTAGTAAAACGATCCTAATAATCTGATTCAGTTTAATATTAATTAGAATTAACATTCATGTAATTAAAAAAATGATATAACACCCAGATAATATTATATATTATAAAAAGAAAAAAAAACAGATAAGTATTTATAAATTTTCAAATACAAATTTAGTATAGCAAAAAGTTCTATTGTTTAGATTAAGAAATCTAAATATTTAGTAAATAGAAATCTAAAAAATTCAGCAATACGTGATAATCAAATATTTTTTTTAATATTATATTCTAGCGTTAACCTTTTGACCGCCCAATGACGACTTAAGGCGACATATACAATAGATGTTCTATTATGTCTGGATTTCCTGCGTTCAATGGGTTTAAAGTCATCATCATCAATATTAAGAACCTTGATTTATAAAATAATTGACTATATATGATATTCACAATATGTTAGTTACATAACACAACAAACAATGGGAGATTTTCGCATACTCTTTAGTACTTTTTATTATTATTTAGTACTATTTTATACTTATACTAAACGTGAGTACCAGGCGTCGTTGATCCGTTACCTGAAAAAGAAAATAAAATGAAAAATGTTGATCCTTAAAATCAAGTGTCCTTCAGGTCATACACATGACCTCAAATATGAAGGCACTTTCCTGTAATGTTCTTATTAAACAAAATTAGCAATTACTAGGTGGTAGACTGAAAGTGCTTGTTTTCAAGCATCAAAATTCATATTCGTACTATAGTATTTTAAAATTGTTTTTAATGTACTCTTTTTTATTTTTATATAAGTGCTTTTTGTATGCCTAATTGGAATAAATTAATTTTGACTTTGTCTTTAAACGGTTAATTTACACAGCAAAACAACGCTTAAACCTTTAAAGGCATTTCTATCTATTGACATAAAAAAGAAAATGATGTAACTACTTTGGATTTATTTTAAAGTTTATAAAACGATATTTTCAGGACGACTTATTTTGCTCAACATACAGCCTTTTAACGGTGGAATATTTTCGACTTTGTCACAAGAAAATAAAGCTCAAAACGTAGTTTACTTTGTTGTGGTTTTATTGGCATATTTGCATTATAAACATACCGCAAGCTATAACTTTTATAAAAGCCAAGTTTTAATGTTTAGTTTGTAGTTTGTGAGCCGCTTACTGTCGTGACTTTTTTTTGTTCTGGACTAAAGGGGATGAATACTTCGCTCACTTGATATTTACTAAGCATCAAACCCGTGACATATGCAGTGTTGAAGGAAACCAATCATCGATGATAGTCAATTGTTTCTTTCAACACTGCCCTGCACTTGTCACCCAAATGAAAGATGGCGCAGTACATGTGTACTGAGCAACGAATAAAATACCTGTATATATTTTTTTAAATGTACGAGTAACATCATTATTATACATTTACATACTCAGATTTTTTATATAAATATTCGGAGTAACGTGTTACCGTTGGTAGACGATAACACTTAAAATCAGGTGAATCTATTCATTAGCCATCCGATGAAATAAATAATCTTTTTTATTTTAAACCCTTTTAACGTCGCTAACGTCTCTTTTTTGCAGTACCCTTGCAGGGTGTCACGTGATCAATGTACCTACAGCTTTATTTATGTAACACCAATGCAATACCATGTGACTAGCAGAAAATGAATAAAAACGGATCATCATCATTACAGCCTAAAATGTCCACTGCTGAACAAAGGCCTCCCGTAATGATTTCCACGCGGGCCGGTCCCTAGCAGTTGACATCCATCTGCTACCCGCCACCTTAACCAGGTCATCCGTCCATATATCCAACAAAACAATTAAATTTCTATTATGTCTAAAATTTTGGCGCTTAAATGGCTCTTAACAGGGTATTTGAACTTACCTTTTGAAATGATTTGATTACTTTGTAGATTCCCTTGGCTGGACGGAGGTAATATGTATTGAGCTCCTGAGCACTGAGGAGATGATTTAGGCACCTAAACAAAAATCATTATAAAAATCACACACCTCATATTTATGAAAATTTTTGTATTGCTTACATGACGAATGACTTTTCGGGACTGCAAATGTAAAAATAATATTTTTGTGTTTTACATATGTTTTTTGTATTTAAGTAAACATTTTAGTCCCATGGATATACATGCATAATTTTAAATACTTTCCAATATATACTGAAAATATTTTCATAATTAAGTATTTGTTAATATATCAATCAACAAATATTTTTTATATGTTAGACATCTTACAACGCGTTCCGCACTGTGTTAGTATCCGTAGGAGACTGTTATCCCCGACGAGTTGTGACCACTATAAAATAGGTACTTACTTGAGGCTGAGCCCCACTGGTGGACGTTGAAGACAAAGACGGCAAGGGACTCGTCACCGGCCGCGATGATGCTGACGATGATGGTGTTGAACCTGTTTATAAAAGGTTTAGTCTTTATTTTTTAATTAGTTAAAATTGCAAGAGATTTTGAGCACTTCGCAATCTCATTTCCTGCCACTGCATTTAAAGTATTTTACAAAAGCAAACAATCACAGGAGAGCCCAAGCCTGTTCATTTAGCAACAACACAAGAGAGCGTCACCCACCACGTGATTTGGATGTTTACGCTTATGACATAAATACATACATATTCCACACAGTGTTGGCTCTTTGGGGTTTTGAAAGGTGCTGGGACAGATCCCCCTACGTACCAATGTATTTTCAAATTTTCCGAATTATAATATGTACGTTTATCCGCCGCTCTTACGGTAAATGCAAACATCGTGAGGAAATCTGCGCACGCCTGCAAAGAGATTCAAAGGTTCTGCCTGAAGTCGGCCAATCCGCACAGGGCCCGCGTAGACGACTAAGGCTTACACACCCTTTACGAGTAGGCTCGTGCACCTCGGGGGTTAACGAGCTGATGATAATGATAAAATATATTGAATTATGCTATAGCTCTATTCATATTATATTCAAAAATGATTTATAACACCACAGCATTGCAAGCGATTCATCTTTATTCAGAGGTACCTAATTAGTTAATGTTATAACTTCTGTCAGAACTAAAATGTTAATTTCCCTATTTGAATTTTAATGAGTGCGTAATGAACAGCTTACAGACTTCATTATTCATAAAGAGACCTAGAATTTCTGGGTGAAAAGTGATAAATATTATTAAGCTTTGTAAAGCCTTGAGCCATATCATTAAGAATTCTATTTGAACTTCATAAATTGGTTATTAAATTTGTTGATTGTTGTAATCACGCTTGTTTTTGATACATAGAAATGTATGTGTTTTAATATAATACATTTTCAGATAGAAGCAAAGTGCTAATAACAGAGGGCCCTCAAATTTAGCAACCATTTTTATTGGTAACATTTTTTTTTGTTTATATGTAATATAAATACTAAAGATACGTGCAAAGAAATACTACTTTTACTGATTAATACACGGGCACTTTGGTTTGCATATTGCCGTAATTTTGATCGTAATTTCGAAATCGAAACAAATTTTATTATAAAATGTATATTTAAGTAATCAATATTAACACATTGACTGCCGTGTCAGTGAACTGTGAATGACAAATATTTTTAATTGTATCTGCTTTAATAGCAGTCCAAGGCTTAAGTTAGGCGTTTTAACTTGCGTTTAAAAGATAAGTATGCATGTTTAAAAGATAAGTATGCACAATAATGTTTGTACTGCATGGGAATCGAGTGTTGAACCCTTAGTGAGTACCTGACATTTCTACCATTACACCACACGGGTTTTAATAAGCTGATAGCTGAAGCTAAAAGGGATTTTTCACCTCCAGGATACAAGATGCAAGCGTTCTATCCTTACGTTGTCAAAATGCCAGTATCCGCACAACTCGCTTTGTTGCATCATCACTTACCATCAGACCCACCTGGTGGCAATAAAATCCCTGACTATAAAATAAATGATAAGAGCGTCAGTGGCTGAATGGTGTGGACTGTTGCCTTCCGATCGAAAGGATGCAGGTTCAAATCCCGCCACGTTTTTTTTATCTTCTATAGGCAGACATTTGACCGCCATCTCACCTGATGGTAATGATCATGCCTAGTAATAGCCTACGTACTCATGGATTTACGAAAATACATGTACGTTAACCGACGCTCTTCCGGTGAAGGATAACATCGTGAGGAAACCTGCGCATGCCTGCGAAGATATTCAAAGAGAGTGCGGTTACTCGTACCCCTCGGTGAAGAAGTTTAATGAGCTGAGGTTGATGATGATAAAAGATGATAAAAAAGTCATGTTGTGTGGGAAGGCTCCTGCCCCACAGTGGGACTCTAAAGTTCGATGATTATCATCAACATCATTATGAATGATGATGATGAAGTTATATTGTGAGTATATAACGATCTTTAAATGTGATTAAACTCTTAATCTTATATTTTTCAAGTTAGGTACTTTTTGACTCACCAGATAGATGAAGGCTTGAGTTTCTTATTGAATAGTAAGGTGGTGGCGCAGGCTTTGACGATGGATTTGTATTCACTTGTTGGACGTATGCTGTAAAAGAGGAATCTCTTAAAATGTTACACCTTAAACTACAGACATGCTGTCGTGTCACCCACAAGTCTGTTATCCCAAAAAACTCAGTGTTGAGAAAATCGGATTTGAGTTTTAAATAAACATATTCTTGTATTATAAATATTATAATAAATATAAGCTTATTCACACTTTTGACTTTTTCATAGTCAGACATGATAGATAGCCATGTTTTACATACGTTTTATGAATGTTTGTAGAATGTCATATTTGTTTTATTATATCTGTAAAACTTATTTTTTAGGCTTTATTTATAGGCCCGTGCCCCTCGGTCGGGACGTATATTTCTTAAACACAAATTAATAGGCTTTAATAATTTGTGTTTAAGAAAATATACACCATGTTTGTCTGCCCATTATTATAATTTGGGTTATATGAAATGTATTACTTTTCTTTATAATATCACTTTTGTGTCTTTTGTGCATTAAGGCTTTAAAGCGTACTGCTTATAATATAACTCGCCTATTATTAGCATTACCAAATGTATTCTGCTAGCGTCATGTTTCAACTTGTTAGCTAATTACAGGATAATAATTATCTAGGCAAGATCGATATGCCTACAAGAGCATACTTAGTACTTAATACGTACTAAATTCTATTGTAATTACACTTGCCTGATATTCTATGACTAACATCATTGAAGGATCATTAACATCATTAGATCGGAACTAAATTAATACCTTAGACATGATAGATAGTCATGTTAATGTTAATGTCAAATAGTGCTAGATTCTTCTACTTCTAATAGATGGCGCTGTAAGTACGTTACATCGCGATTATGTTATTTGTAATCTTTTGTAAAGATGTCAAATATTTTGGATTTTACTAATTATTATAAAATGTTCGTTTACATAGTGAGGATATAGCCTCGGTGGCTAATTGGAGTGGTGCCTTCTGATCTGGAGGGTACCGGGTCAAATCGTGGAAGTCACTTGTTGCGTATTAACGATGTTTAGTTAGGTCATTCGCAGGACAGTCACGTGATTGTCCTAAAAGCAACATGATTCCGTGCTTCGGAGAGTATGTTGATTCGTTGGCTCCGGCTACAATCTTAGTATAGTACAATTAACGAAAGATGACCATAAATGGTAGACTTCTGCGCAAAATTGTGACTATCTTAATGATAGTGGAACAAAATAATCATAAAATATTAAAAAAGTTACACGAGTGTTCACAAATACAAACATTTCCGCCGTCGCCCGCCACCGCACTTACAAAGGGACCCTTAAAAGAACTTCAGCGCAGTGGTCTTCTTTCGTGAATCGTACTATACTAAACTCGCGTGCAAGTAAATCGACTCAAGCCTCAAGTACGCATAACAAGTGATATAACTAAAAAATGCCTTATTATACCTCTATATAATGTTTTACATAATTAAAGCCTAGTAATTGAGCTTTAAAATGGTGTAAGTTGCATGAAAATCGATTCAGTAGTTTTAGTAAAAAGGTTAATGCTAATGATAATGTAAAAAAATGTTGAAAATTCATACAATTTCACAGTATGGGTTATTGTGTTTAACCCTTAATTCGACGCTGTGCAATATACTTCCCATTGAATGGAAAAAAATATATATGAATAATGACACCTTTAATCCTGAATTTGATGTTAGTATTTGCCGACGGTACAATTTAACTACGTTGGCAAAAAATTTCAACGCACATAAAACAACGGGACGCGAACAGTCGCCGGCGAAATGGCGGGGAGGAAGGATGCGCTGCGCGGGCTCACGGTAAGTTGCATTTTATTCGTAGTTACACAGTTAATTTTCTTAAAACGTAATTAGGAACTGCTGATAGGATACGTGGAAAGCTGTCTATTATGTTTTGAAAGACTTAGTCAGTTTAGTTTAGATTTTATAACACTTACAACTCGAATGTCCAGTATACTTCCCGTCGTCGAATTACTAGTGAAATTACTACTAAGTATGTCCAGTATATTTCCCGTCGTCAAATTAATAGTGGAATAACTACTCAATTCTATGTCCCGCATCCTTCTCCCTGTCAAAGTATTAGAATAACGACTTTTATTGTTTTTCATTTATGTATTTTATTCTAGGGATTAGCATGCTTATTGTAATGCACCTACTATTTCTTATTTTTCAGAGATTCAAATCTAGAGGACAGCGCTTAGTAGCATTAGTGCCTCCTGAAGATGCTGCTTCGGATATAGACACAAGTTCTGAACCTGAATGTGAAGAGAAAATTGCCGATAATAGAGACGAGTTATCTTCTTCACCCTGTCCTTCTATAGATTCATCATTAGAGCGCATGAACATATTTGACAGCTCTGAAATGAACACAAAACAGTATCGACAGTGACGAAACATACTTTGACGATCTTCAAACAGAGGGCAGTTCTTGCATTCCCAACACAGAGAACCAAATCAAATACAGCTTGAATCAAGAGCTACCTCCATTGAGTCCAGTCATTAGCAACGTACTGCTACCAACTGGTGAGGTGAATTATAATGCCTTACCAAGTTTGGCTTCACTACTGTCCATTCCATCATCAGAAGATCCGTCTATTCCTAGCCCATCAACATCAAGAAACACCAGGCTAAAAGAAATATACCTTTACGACCTTTGCCAAATGTTCAAGCTAAAAGAGCAAGAAAACATTGGTTGTAAGCTATAAATGGAAAAAAGCTCAATTCAGACATAAGGCTGACATTCCATCAAACGACTTTGTGTTTGATTTACCAGATACTGATTCACCATTAGATTTCTTTTACCGTTTCTTTTCCCCAGATATACTCATTGATATCGTCGACAATACTAACTTATACTCAACCCAAAAAACGGGAAAATGTATACAAATGACCATCGATGAGTTGAAAGACTTCCTCTATATTCTTCTTATCATGGGTATAGTTAACATGCCTTCGTATCTAGACACTGGTCTACTGAATTTAGATATGCTCAAGTGGCTGACGTTATGGCGCTGAAAAGATTCGAGCTCATTCGACGTAACCTTCACTTCGTGACAACGCCAATTCGGATGAGGATAGGTATTATAAAATACGGCCATTCATTGAAAAAATAAGGAGAAATTGCCTCGCGACAGAAGAAGAGACAAAATACAGCATTGATGAGATGACAATACCGTACAAGGGTTCTAAAGCAGGAAACCGAAGACAGTATAATCCTATGAAACCAAACAAATGGGGGTTCAAAAACGTAGTAAGCGTAGTACCGCTGTGCATCTGGAATCGTCTACGATTTTTTATTGTACGGCGGTGATGATACCTTCCGATACATTGATTTTAGTGAGGAGGAAGAGCAGATGACACTTGGTGCTAAAATGGTACTAGCGCTTTGCAAGACTATACAAACTCCGGGATGTGCTGTTTATTTTGACAACTATTTCACGACTCTCGACTTGATTTGGTATTTACGAGAACACTGCGGTATTTTTAGTCTCGGAACCATACGGCAAAACAGATTGAAAGGTTGCTGCAAGGGACTGCTAAGTGACAAAGAGCTAAAGAAAAGAGGTAGAGGATCTTTTACCCAAATCGTAGATAATGACAAAAAGATCTCCATAATTAAATGGTACGACAACAAAGTCGTAACTTTGGCCTGTTCTTATGCAGATGCTTACCCTGTTCAAGAAGTCAAGAGATGGAGTAAAGAGCATAAAAGAAAAATTGGTGTCACGTGTCCTCAGTTAGTTAGGCACTACAATCAACATATGGGAGGCGTTGATCTATGTGATATGTTGATAGCGCTCTACAGAACATCATTTAAGAGCCGCCGTTGGTACATGAATATATTTGGCCAAATGTTAGATATATCGGTCAATAACGCTTGGCTGCTCTACAGAAGAAAATGTGATACAAAAAGTCTAAAAAACATAACCCTGAAAAAGTTTAGACAGAGATTGGCAATCGAATTGAGACAAAAAGGACGATCTCTTGAAACGGACCCGCCAAGTCCTATACCAAAAAAATCACTAATCCAAAACCCAAATAAACGCGAGGCCCCCAGTTTCAGTGCGTTATGATGGGTACAACCACTGGCCTGAATATACAACATATGGACGATGCAAGCTCTGCAAGAACAATAAAACAAACATGCGTTGTTCCAAATGCAAACAGAGGTTGTGTTTAGTAGCCAAAAGAAATTGCTTTTATAATTTCCACAATAAGTAGATCGAGTAAGTTACAACTCAAACAAATAATGACAGATTTGAAATAAAAAGAATTTGATATTCTTTAATACTATAAGGCTGATTATTTATATAAACTAAATGTTGATTGTTAGAAGACTATACTTATGTATTTAACTGATTATTATGTTTAAACAAAGTGAGATTATTACACTTAAGATTGCAGTGAGATTATTGTACTTATAGGTTCCAAAGTTACTATTAGATTGTAAGCATAAACCAATGTAACTATGAGACTCATTTACTTAAATATAATTGATATTATCCTACTGAGCCAGTTGTTTCTTTTATTCATTTTTTGACAATGGGAAGTATACTGCACATGTTTATAGTGCACACAATTTCTTACGAACTTGATAATGTCCAGTATATTGGACATAGGTTTTCAGGACACTGAAAGCAATGGATTTTTTTAGTATTTTTCTAAAGTCCCATTAAAGCTAAAAATCGTTATCAGTACCTATTATGCAAATTTAATTTAAAAAATACCGTCGAATTAAGGGTTAAATGAAACAAATGTGCGTAAGATAAAAAAATTATTCGTGTCAATATTTGGTATTCCCTCCTCTAGCTCTGATCACTGCTCTCATGCGATTCTTCATCGACCTTATCAACTTTTTAATGGATGATTGTGGTATTCGACCCCACTCTTCTACCAACGCAGTCTTGAGCTCATTGATGTTTGTCGGAGATGGATTCCTCGCTCTAACTTTCCTTTTGAGCTCGTCCCATATGTGCTCAATGGGATTTAAATCGGGGCTGAGCGCTGGCCAATGCATAGTGTGAATTCCAACTTCGTTCAGGAAATCACGTGTGGCCCGAGCAGTGTGACATCGGGCATTGTCATGCATCAAGATGAAATTTTCCCCAATAAAGCCTTGATAAGGGACAACTTGATCCAGTAGAACATTTTCAATGTAACGATCACTGGTCAGACCTCCTCCCCGGCCTCCCCCAGGAACGAAAACAAGGTCCGTTTTGCCTTCTAAGGAAATTCCAGCCCACATCATGCAAGATCCGCCACCATATGCAACGGTTTCCACAAAGCAGCACTGTGAAAACCGTTCACCGGGACGACGGTATACCCGACCTCTCCTGTCGCTGCCATGGAGACACATCCTCGTCTCATCTGTGAACAGGACTGACTGCCATTGCTCTATGCTCCAATCCAAATGTTCTCGAGCAAAGTGAAGGCGTGCTTGACGATGAGCTGTGGTCAACTTCGGGCCTGTAGCGGGTCTTTTCGGAGTAAGGTTAGCTTCTTTCAACCTTCTTCGAACTGTCCACTGACTGACAGTCACCCCGCGACTTGACGTAGCTCCTGCTGCACATCTACCGGTAAGGTGTCGATTTCGGAGAGGGTCGAGACCAAACCGGTCGTCACGCTCCGAGGTGCACCGGCGTCGGCTGGTATTAGGCCTCCGAGTGAAGCACCAGTCTCTTGAAACCTTCTGTATACTCTCGAGACAGCGGACTGACTCATATTCAAACGACGAGCGACTTCTCGCTGGTTCAACCCTTCTTGCAACAGGGCAACGACTTGAGCGGCTTCTTCAGGTGTTGTATCCATAATTTTCTTCAAATGGCGGCTTTAATTTTGCAGAGATGTGTTCAGGTCAACGTCTAATGAGCGACTGATAAGAAAAAAACGATTACAGGGGGTTTTATAGGGGGTTGTGTCGCGCAAGTTGTGAATAGAGCGCAGAGCAGTTTACGGGAGGTTGCGTTCAGTTGCATTCTAAGTACAAGTGTTTATTTAAATTACTAATATTATGCTACCATTTGAAAGCCTAATTACTAGGCTTTAATTATGTAAAACATTATATAGAGGTAAAATAAGTCATTTTTTAGTTATATCACTTTTTATGCGCACTTGAGGCTTGAGTCGATTTACTTGCACGCGAGAGTAGTTATCAAACACCAATTCGCATTGGGTCCGCGTGGTGGAACACGGTTAGTGTTGGGAGATGTCCCGATTTCCGGGGGACGTTCTGAGTTTCAGGAGTCTAGCGATGCGTCCCGATTTGTACCTGATAAGGGCACTAAATGTCCCGATTAGTAAAAAAAATAAATATGTTTATCTGGACGCTACGAATTTTACTTATTTCATCTTTGTCAAACTAAAAAGGCACACATCAGCGTCACACCACAATTTTTTGTTAACTGCCCAGATCTGAAACTATGAATTCCAATTTTTTGACTCCATGTACCGATTAAAAACTAATTGGACCTAGTCACACTAGTCACGGCCCAATTTCCCCATGACTATGCTGCATGCGAAGGGCCTGATCCCTAAAGTGGGACTTTAAAATGTGCTGATAATGATGATGAAGATTATAACTGTTACAGTTATGCCTCTTCAAACCATTCCAAGAATCTTATTTTCAGCTCACGATTAGAAAATCTGAAAGATTTATTCATCGAACGCCCAATGAAACCTTGTACGGCTATTTACAAAATGTACTGACCTAGTTGTAAATACAACTCCAAGTTTCCAATACACTTAAAAACTTCGAAATTTTATTACTTAGAAAAGGTTTTATGGATTCGGTTATTTGGTAAGAGACTCGTTAAATCAGTATTAAAAACGTACTTTGAAATGTTCAGGTTTTTAGCCGTTGAGTGCTGGAATACTTTTGTTTTTATAGAAATTAAACTAAAATATTTCGTATATTAAAAAACTAGAGCAACGTTGGCCTTAACTTCCTTTATCATCATCATGAGCCTATAACGCCCCACTGCAGGGTATAGGCCTTTCCGCACAACATAGCAATGGGCAGATTGGGTCGTTAGCCACCACGCAAGCCCAATGTGGATTTGTTTTAACGACTACCATCCGTAGATTGTAGCCGGGATCAAATGCGTGCCCTCTTAAAATACGGAATCAGCTTTCTTTTAGGATCAGGTGATTACGCCTGCAAAGTCCTAACCTAAATTGGAAGAAACGCACAAAGCTATATTTCCCCGCGGAATTTCAAACAATAACTCACTGGTCACGAAGTAATCGAAGCTGAACACTGTACTTAACTGAGAGGTACTAAACTAACCATCCCAAACCATATATTTTTATGTCATTAAGTGTATAATAATTAATTCAATCCAATGCTATTACGGTGAAGGAAAACGTCGTGAGCAATACTGTGCACGCCTGCGAAGAAATTCAAAGGATGTGCGTGAAGTCGGCCAATTCGCACTGGGCCTGCGTGAACGACTAAGGCTTATAGACCCTTTACGGGTAGGTTCGTGCCCCTCGGTGGGGACGTTTTATGAGCTGATGATGATGATGAATTAATTCAATGTAAGTTAGTATTTAATTCTTACGTCTCCACGAAACTACAAAACAAACTCGCAAACATCAACCAAAATACCATGACAACAACTTCAAAACTTACGAATAGGAAAATACTAGTAAATCAAGATACTCACCTAAGGGCCCGCTCCCTCTCAGATACGGGTTGCCATAAGTGGCCGCGTACCTCACATCCACCGCTCCCGTGAATGCAACGCTTGCATTCTGCATCGGTATCACTGCACAAAAATGAACTTAATTACAACACATTATGAGTTGGGAGATCGATCGCACAAGTTAACACTTTGACCGCCAATGGCGCTTTAAGGCGCCACACAATAGATTTTTTATTGTGTCTGGATTCCCGGCGTTCAATGGGTTAAGGAACTATGGCTATGTTCGGTCATTGAATCATCATCATTATAGCCTAATTATGTCCACTGCTGAACGAAGGCCTCCCCTAATGATTTCTACGCGGGCCGATCCCTAGCAGTTGACATCCATCTGCTACCCGCCACCTTAACCAGATCATCCATCCATCTGGTTAGGGGTCGGCCTACGCTTCGCTTTCCGTCACGTGGACGCCACTCGAGAACCTCTTCAGAATCATTGAATGGTTGAAAAAATATGTTCTCAAGACACGAAGTCCTCAAGCTAAGCTAAGCTGTAGAATCTAGCTAACATCTAAGGATGGAAGTCGTTAACTTCTACTTATCTAGACGACCCATTTGTAGTGGTGGAAACGTCAGCTACTACACTAAACATTGGGGTTCCATCCCCGGGCAGTACAAACATTTGTGTGGACGAACATGTCGGTTTGGATGTTTTCTATATATAATATGTATGTATACGCCCGATGGTCTGATGATGTCAGGGAGATCATGAGCCCAGTTTGGAGAAGGGTGACGGACAACCGTTCCGAATGGAGGAAAGTTGGAGAGGCGTATGCTCAACGGTTGGCGAAAACACGCTGAAGAAGTAGACTTGACATGCTGTGTTGTCTGCTGTTTTTTCCTGGTAAATCTGGAAGGCCTAAAAGATATTCACCATCCGGTCCCACCGTCAGTCGACCACAGCTGGCTTGTCTGTGAAGTGATCCACAATGGCTGGGATACGTATCATTGCTTCTTGTCAAAGAACCAGTTAAGGAATCAGACGGCAGAGGGGGAGCGTAGTCTCTGTTGTAGTCCACGTAAGGAACATATCCGTTGCTCTGGCCGTGCGCCTGAGAACAATGATGTAAAAAGTATAGATTAGTGATATGCTCACAAAACAATCGAAAGTGTTCCGAATGCAGCGACAGCACACATAAACATATTTAGAATTGCATTTACCAAACAAAAGCCTACGAACTGTATTCTCTATGGCGGCTCGTTTTTGAGGCATGGGTGGTGTATCTACCTTTTATATAGAATATCATTGCCTGAGAACAATATTTTTATGACATGAAATAAACGGGACGATCAGCAGGCCGATCGCGCTGAATTTTGACAACTATAACTTAACTACACTTGGACCGAAATACAAGTTTTTTTTGGCCAATTTCATATCGCGCAAATCATTTGACAACTAGTTCAGACGAAATTTAACTTAATCTTATGGCAATACCGAATATTGAAAATGTCAACTTTAACAGGATCGAATGGATATCGTAACTATATTCATGTTATAATCCAAACGTTTCGTTTTAAAATAACGCGATCGGCCTCCTGTTCACCCACGTGGTGGTAAATGATACGCCTGGCAATGACAGGTGCAGATTTGAAGGAAACTAATTACAGTAAGTACTAAAGTAGTCCTCGTGACCTATAAGTAACACAATAAGTTTATGTTTGTCTCTAATCTCTTGTTGCTTGTACCAGTGTTCATCTGGTTGGTTGTCGAAATATATAAATAAAAAGAGATATTTTTTTTACTTACCAATGACATCAAACTTAAAAAATACTTAATAAATAAAAGAAGACAACTAAAATATATAACACCCTAAACACTTAAAAACAAATTATTAAAACTAAAAAATATAATTAATAAAAGTCTCTTTAGGCAAAAAATAAAATAAAATTTCCGTTATCACTGCCCTGCGCCCGTCACCTAAGACGAGGTTAGGTCTCTCATACCCAGTACTTTTACTAGATACAGTGCCCGATTCCCGAAACACAGATATGCAAAACAGTTATGTTTTGCGGGGCGATATCGGGTACTGAGGTACCTAGCTAGAAGACTCAGTACCGAGTCTATCACCTAGTAAAATATAATTTATTACCGTCTGGCACCAGCCAAAGATTGGTGGCGTTGAAATATCGCCATTTTAACAAGGTTAGAAAAAATATAGTTCTTTTCCATTTTATTAGAGCATAATTACATACCACAAAAGTACACAGTAACCTAACCTTTAGTAACTTAGCTCTTATAATAAACCTCATTTATTATGTTCTCCTTAAAATTCTCACAAAGGATTATTTGACGGATTTATTTTTAAAGCAAACTGTGTTTAAAAAGAATACTAAACAGAGTCTAGAGGATTTTCCATAAATCTAATCTTATTCGAGAAAATTCTAAGGACTCAGCTCATAAATCTTAAAGATAATAGAGGGAATTTCGCTAGGGCTTAGTATGTAAGAAAATGTGATGCATACGCTTGCAAATAATCTCTGCGGATTAAACATAGATTCAACGTATCAAAACAAAAATAGTTCTTAGTATATTTGAATGATTAGAATATTTTAAAGTGGTAAAATACAACCCCATACTGTGTAATCGCTACAACACTTTACATTATTAGTATCGTGACTAATACGCTATAGCCAATACCAAAAGAAGATGAAGAATAAAAATAATAATAAGAAGACACTTTTAAAATAATATTATTTCTACTAAAGCCATAACTTTATTGACCCTCAGAACGTTTCTAATAAATTTAAAAAGTCCAAGAAAAAGCAAAAGAAAATACGATCTCGTTGCGTAACTAACTTTTTACGACATATTTCTAATATGGTTTGGTTGTCTACAATGGTTTAAGACGCAGTATTTATATCAAAAAGAGTATGAAACATACAAGAAAATTGCTTCCAAAATGTTTTATTATGAATTTTAAATAAAAATTACCAAAATCTCACCTTAAAGTTCAGATTGTTAATCGCTTGATTGAAATCTCCACTGTATCTCTGATACTGCTTCATTAACTCATTGTCGTACCCTGACTCGGGGATAGGCACTGGACCTGCTAATGGTAGCCCAAGGTTTGACGTCAAGTGTAGTGTTGGATGTAAGTCTGGTTCTGATCCTCCATTTAAGTTCTCCTAAGAAATTAATAATATCTATTGTGAAGTTATCTAGACTCCATTTAAATACAATCATTACATTTTTTCATTCAGAGAGCAGAAAACTACCGTCTTGCTGGATTATTTTAAGTAGAAAATCACAAGCCGTTGATATGAAACGGTAACTGTAGGGACCTTATTAGAGAGGCTTTTTTTATTTTGTAACCATAGCCCTCATACGGCCGAAATTTTGTCACTGTATAGTATTGTTACTTTTTTGGGCACCACAAGCAATTATGGTTAATTTGAGCATCGAAAGATTTACATTATTTTCTCAAATGACTGTGTGTTGATTAAAAATATATATTTACTTACGATATCGCAGCTTCCTTCAACTTGTCTTAACTCCAATTTCAGGTCGCTTATATTAGATTGTCTATCACTATCTTTGTATTGGTCTAAGCAAGTCTTGCCTATATCAGTGAGGTCTGGTTTCTTCACATCTGATTTACTTGATCTTCTATGGCACAGCATTATGACAAGCATTATAATCAAAACTAAAATGGCCGCCGATGAACATCCTGAGATAAGGAGTATCAAGGGATATGTTCCTGAAAGGGCAAATCTATTATTACTAAATTGTTACATTCATCTTGACAGTATATTTTTCGGATAACTTTTTCATGGTTATACCTCTAAGTAACTGACAACTAAATTCATTTTTGTTGCTTCACAAGGCTTGAGGCATGTGTGGATGTTCTTAGTCTACAAAATATATCGAGAGAAAAGCAATGCGATATGTAACTGCTGGACACTTCGAAACAATGAATTTCACTTCCATTTTTTTTGGCAATACCTATTGATAAACTTTTATATAAAAGAGAAACATATAAAAAAGTAATAAACTACTTCGAATTCAATGTACGTACATAAAAATTTTGAGGAAAATATTTAACCTTTTGGAATAATGTGAAGAGTTTGATGATTTTCGAATGTTAACGCACGTGAATGTTAAATTGATTTCAAAACTTGCAAATTATTTTGGGATGCTTCCCGTTTTATGAAGCGTAAAATGCTTCAAACTAATGTAAATTTAAATCTTCCTTTAAATGATATTTTAAGTTCGATACCATACTCTGGTCTTTGTCAAAACTCTTCATAGCAAGCTTCATGGAAAGGCCTGTTCATGCAGTGACGTGTAGGCTGATGATTTTGATCTTAAATAAATAATAAATGTAATAAAATAAATAAATATCCACTGACATTCACACAGCGCCATCTAGCCCCAAGTTAAGCGTGAAGCCTGTATTATGGGTAAAACGAAACAACTTATATTCTAATACACATATTAAACATAGAAAACACCCAGACCATTACAAACAGACATGTTATGCACACAAATGTTTGTACTGCCCGGGGTTAGAACCCGGAACCCTTGGTGTTGCAGTCGACGTCTAAACCGCAACACCAAAGTGGTCGTCAATGGGTGGATCTTATAAAAGTTATCAAATTAGTAAATAAGATGTTGAATACCTAATTTACAAATAATAATAACGACTTCGTAAGATATCTTAAAGGAAATAATTATTTACTCACTGTCAGCAACTAATTTGATCTCAACACTGTCAGTTCCATATATATTAGTCACAGTACAGTTGTATGTACCGAAGTGTCTTGATTCGCTTTTCCTTATAATAAGAGTCGACTTCGTCATTTGATCCTGAAGACTCTCTTCTAAGAACGCGTACTCCTAGGAAAAAAAATACGCTCAGATACTTTTCATGGGAAAGCTATTGTTTCTTGTTAACATCATCTGATTTTAAAGATGTTGAATAGTCAAAACCTCATTTGAACACACACATTTTAAAGAATTCAGCTTAGTTTCCAGGTTTATTCCTGATTACCAATGATGTAAAAAGTATGGATTCGTGATATGCTCACAAAACAATCGAAAAAAGTGTTCCGAATGCAGTGACAGCACACTTACACATATTTCGAATTTGGAACACATTTACCTAAACAAAAGAGTACAAACTGTACTTTCTTCGGCGTTTCGTTTTTTAAGGCACGGATGGCGCACCTTTATATATACAGAATATCATTGCTGATTACAGAGAGAAGCCGGCAAATGAACATCGCAAAAAATGGTAAACTGTTCCAGCATTTTAAAACATACGCCTGAAATATTAAGCTCTTCTCGTTGTTTTCACTATTCCGAATATTTTACAATAAAACAACAGGGTTTTGTGGCACGTTCTTTCTAAAAATGTATTGTTAATAATTTTCTTTGAAACTGATTTCAGGAGCTAGGCACACATTATTTCTGAATTGCATGTATTGTGTTGATATATTTATATAATGCATCTGAATTATAAGCTCAAAGCTATAGTCAGATACGGTCCAGTAATATTGCTAAGCCATTCTTTTATATAAATGCATGTAGCCCAAAGAAATACACGACTAGTCGGCGTGTTGGTCCTATCTGTTAGCCGGCATGTTGGTTTGAATAATTAAATATAGGACCTGCTAACTTAACTTACCCATAGGCCTGTATTCTAGAACGAGACTCAACGTTGTCCTTTTCTTAAATTGAGTTAGGAAACAGATGTTGCTATTTATCGTATAGAGCGCAATACATTTCTGATTCTTTTTGAGTGAAGATCAACTCTTGAGTCTCATTCTAGAATACGGGCCTTATTGTGTTTAGTAAAAAACATCCACTCATATACACAACACAGCCATAGCACACAATAAACAAACACAACATACAAGCATAGTATTAATATCCTTAATCGCATCTTGATCGTCTTAAACTATTACTATATAATTACTCACCTGGCTATGAAAGGTGTTAATTTCATTTCCACCAAAGGTCCACATGACATAATCAGGCTTCGGTACGGAGAATGAAATGCATTCTATCCTAACACCGTCTCCCTCCACTCCATATTGCGTCTCATTAGAAATCACTTTTGGAGGACCTGGAATAAACTTTAACTATATTTTCTACAAGACACGAAAACATCCTACAAACGATATAGGACAACTCGTTTAATAAGATACAGGTATTAAACTTATCCTAAAACTTTTTCTGAAAACATTTTTAAACAAAAACAACATTCTGCTGTAGAATATGGACGTGCATTTCCTTAATCCATAGAACACTAATGATTTTAATTTATTCTGTTCCTTAAGTTTTTGAATTTGTTATGTTATATAAAAACTATTGTCTTCTTTTTGATATTTATGAATTTATAAATTATAATTGTCTGATCTTCTTTTAACGGAGAAGTTTGAATATAAAAATAACAGTATCGCTACGCCTTCTCACAATGTCATCTTGCATTTGCAACAAGAACTGACAGAAATATTCCAACAAAACAATATACAAGATGCTGGCAAGTTACAGCAATTTGACTGTTCCGAAGTTGTCTCGGATGACCTTGCAAACGGCACAAAACTTAGACAGGGTTGCATAATGCTAAACATTATTGAGTCATCAAAATAGTGAAATTTAGGTCATCATCATCAGCTCATTATACGTCCCCACCGAAATTTAAACTTTCTTTAAATTCTGTTTACATGTTTTAAAAGTACCTACGCTTAAACCCTAGACAACCCCTTAACCTACAATTAAAATGTAATTTTATTGGGCTTTAGCTAGATATTTTTAATGAAATAAATAATAAAATTGGTACACATAAAATAGATAGAAAACAAAACCAGATATTTATAATACTCTGTTTATGGGCAAAGAAGTTCTGAAATAACTGCATTAGCATTACTAGGGAGATTAAAAGCTGTAATTTACCATGATGATGGGCCAATCTGGTTTAGTTAATCTTTAGGGCAGGACCTGCAGGGTTTACCAATGGGTGTATAATATACAATGGACATTTTAATCGGAATTTTATTTTAACCTTAGATACATCCTATTTATAGTGTAAGCCATATTTTGTGTGTACAATTAATTTTATTAAAATTTCAATGAAAAACATTTCTTTTTCATTGAAATTTTAATAAAATTCCCATTTCATTTCGAATTGAAATACTGTATATTTTTATTACATTTGTTTTTCATATTTTATTATTAAATGTCCGTTTTAGACAATTAAAAGAGGAAGTATTTTTACCCGTGATAGACATTTAGTGTTTTGGCAGCAACAATGATTTTTAAATACTTATTTTATTCCTTTGTAACAAAAATCACCTCAAAAACTGTCAACCCTATCTCACCGGCAACTTGTTAACAAGTTGACATGGGACTTGGAATTTCGCCTATTCGACTCAACTTCTGCTTATTGCTGCGAAGTGACAGCACCAGACATTATTTGTGCTGCGACAAACGTGTCCATATTTAGTGTTCAGTGTAGTTTCGGATCCACTGTATTACAGCCTGTACGTATGATGTGACGTAGTTTTGCAGTTGTTACGTGGATTTGGCATAAAATTTTTCCATAATTTTGGTTCTTAAATAAAAGTATGAGTTTGCGCATAAGGCAAATGAAATCTAGAAATGAACCAAACAATATTATTTCTGTTATATTCTACTGCAGTCTAACTTGACCAACGGCTTAACGTGTCTTCCGAAATAAGGGAAGACTTCTATAAAATATTTTAGAGTCACCCATCAAGCACTTTTACGTATAATCGTAATAATATATTTTCTTTTATTATAAAAATATTAGTTAGTAATCAAAAATAATTTTATTTATGGTGTATAATAAGCATGTTTATACAACAACAAAAGCATTTACAGATAGTAAACGTAAAAGTGGTCTACATTTTAGACCACAGCTCATTAAAACGTGTAAAAATAATTAGGTCTTTAAAACTTTAAATGGTCGACAATGCGCATGTGGTGCCTCTAGTATTGCCAGCGTTCATAGGCTTCGGTAACCGCTTACCTCAGGCGGCCCGTAGCTTGTTTGCGACTAAGTAGTATAAAAAAAATATAACTTACCTCGTACATAAACCATGGCTGGTGACTCGATATCCTGATGGTTCTCGATGGATGCTCTGCACCAGTACTGACCAGCTGTTTCTGGCGTCGCTGTGATGGTGAGATTCGGAGATTTCCCCAATCGCTGCGACATATTTTTTTATAAATCTTTCTTAGGGCATGGGAAACCT
Source organism: Leucinodes orbonalis (assembly GCA_019425675.1). NCBI lineage: Eukaryota > Metazoa > Arthropoda > Insecta > Lepidoptera > Crambidae > Leucinodes > Leucinodes orbonalis. Next base: position 36,674 of record PQWD01007538.1, read on the forward strand.
AATTTTATCTGCACAGTATAATAATGTTGCATGCTGCATTGGTAATTGCAATAATTTTATTTATATTAACCGAAGTTGTTCATAAAGAAAGTAAAGAAGAATCAATGAATTAACAGAAGTGGCCGCACAAATTTCAATATTAAGGAACTCAGATTGTTACTTACCACCACTCGATCATTTTCCTATCGAACCCACAGTATCTTAGGCGATGGATGACCGTCCACTTTGCACGTCAAAGTAGCTTGATGACCTTCCTCAACTTCTACGTTTTGTGGTTTTTCTTTGAACGACGGACCGTCTGCAAGTTTGTTTCTATTTCAATGCACTTAAATATAAAATTACTTAAAAAGTACTTTCGAAATTACAATAAATAATAAATATCCACTGACATTCACACGCCCTCTAGCTTCAAGTTAGCATCAAGCCTGTATTATGGGTACTAAACAACGGATAAACATACTCATATATATTTTTTTGTGAATACATACATATTATACATAGAATCCAGACATGTTCAAGCACTCAAATGTTTGTAATGACCGGGGTTCGAGACCGGAACCCTTGGTAAAGTAGCCGACGTCTCGACCATTACACCCACATCGGTCAAATGGCCTTTCAGGGATAAAGCATATAACAGATAAAGCTTCTTAATAATTTTAACCATATAGAGGTTCTACTATCTCAAATTCAAAGCCTTTACTTATGTACGGTAGGCCTTTTAATCTGGAATGCATATTTATAGACTATTAAGGTACGTAACAAATTATAAGATCATTGTAAGTTTTGTCAGTGTTATTAGGGCCCAATCACTTTCTATGGTGGTCTTAATCAAGCTTGCTTTTTGGGAAAAGGTAATAAGGTCAATCTGACAATAGAACTCTATTGACTGATTGTTCTTATTACCTATATCTTTCTTTAGGAACAAGTGGTATACCTAGTCTACTGAATCGAAATACGAATAAACCTTCTTTTCGAAATCATAATGTCAGCCTGCAAGCCCAATCAAACATGGATAAATCGAACAACATGAGATTCACTGCTCAGCCTTGCGGGATTCGAGCCCACAACCTCCGTTTCTAAAACCCAACGCTCAGCGCACTAGACGTTAGCAGTTAACGCATGCATGCATCCTATAGAAACATAGGTAACAAAATGCAAAACCGATCCAATTACGATCAACGGCCTCTTAATCCGTCCTTTGCAATTGTGTTACATTGTCGATAAACATACGTCCATCGATTCTCTTAGCCAATGACTTAAACGGGCTTCCAAAGGATTATCACTCCATTAGTCTGTGTAGGCATTATGTTAATGCATCTTAACAGATTGTTAGCAGTAGATTTGCGTTTGCTTTGAATTGCATCATTATCATAGGTTTGAAACGATAATATCGAATATATAATTATCAAGTTTGTTAAAAAGTGAAAATGTTATGTTCATAGCTATGAAATTTGTTTTGGGAAACATTCATTTTAACATAATTATGATGCTAGATTGACGACCATTTGGTGTTGCGGTTGAGAGGTCGGCCAACAGCAAGTTGTTCGGGTTCGATCTCCGGGCAGTACAAACATCTGTGTGCATGAACATGTCTTGTAATGGTCTGGATGTTTCTATGTATAATATGTATGTATTGATAAAAAATGTATATAAGTTTGTTTATCCGTTGTTTAGTACCCATAATACAGGCTTCACGCTTAACTTGGGGCTAGATGGCGCTGTGTGAATGTTAGTGGATATTTATTTATTGATTTTTATTTAATTATGATATTACCTAAATATTGAGACAAAATAAATGAATCCCTTATTTTAAAACCTGTATGGTTCCGTTATTAAAAATTATTAACATAAGGAACATAGACAAAAATTGTCGAAATTGTATCTCATATCAAATATTGTCAAAATTGTATCTAACATCAAATATTGTCGAAATAGTAGTAATATCAATTAAAGATTTATAAATTTTTAAAATCGTGCAATGAAAAAAGGTTTTTTAACAAAATCGCAAATATTGCATCGGTCGCAGATTTACGTCACTCCAGTCCACTGAGATGAGACTATTGTGGTTTACTTTTATTATACTCACATGCAACTTCCAAAGTCTTTGTATCTGCACTTTTGCCGATTCCATTGTGCACTTCACACTTGATTGTAGCTTCATTGTATGAACGTGTTACGTTTTTTATGACCTGCAACAACAAACAACCGGTAATTTTACTAGCTACTTACAGTGAGGGTACTGACCCTCGTCCCGAGGGCACTATAGCTAGGTCGCATTACGGAATTGACGTAGAATAATAACTGTCTATCAGTTGTTGGTCCCATTCGATGCCGCTCTGTCATGGTCAGGCTTATCACTTGTCTTCAAGTGAGCATTTTGCCCGTCCTATACATTATAACATTAAATTATAAAAATTGTAAAATAGATTCTTAATTTGCATCTGAACTCCGGTCCTCCGGTTATCTCATCAATCACGCTTCTGTTACAAGTCCCGCGGTCCAGAAACTGTGGTACCAACGACTAACCTATTGAGTGCTAGGAATCCAGACACCATGGAAAATCTATTGTTTACGACGCTTTAAGGCGTCTCTGGCAAAAGGTTTATCTGTCATCCGTTTGATAATTGACTATTGCGATAGTTTATTGACTTGTGCCATCGTCAACTGAACGTAGTAGCCGCTACGCCATTAAGCCTTGTACCAACGATTCTCTCTCTCTTTTCAAGCTATCGCAGTCCACTGCTGGACATAGTTCTCCCCCATTGGCGTTAGATATCCGGTCCTCCTCTTTTCCCACCAAGCCCCCACCAGCGACCTTTCAACCTACTAACGATTCCGATCCTGCAATGTACGTGACTGGCGAACTTTTAAGGATACTAATTTGTAGAATAAAATCTGGTGCTTTTTTCTNGTCAATCTGACAATAGAACTCTACTGACTAATTGTTCTTATTACCTATATCTTTCTTTAGGAACAAGTGGTATACCTAGTCTACTGGAATCCGAAATACGGAATAAACCTTCTTTTCGGAAAATCAGGTAATTCAGCCTGCAATGCCCCAATCAAACATGGATAAATCGAACAACATGAGATTCACTGCTCGATATCCTTGCGGGATTCGAGCCCACAACCTCCGTTTCTAAAACCCAACGCTCAGCGCACTAGACGTTAGCAGTTAACGCATGCATGCATCCTATAGAAACATAGGTAACAAAATGCAAAACCGATCCAATTACGATCAACGGCCTCTTAATCCGTCCTTTGCAATTGTGTTACATTGTCGATAAACATACGTCCATCGATTCTCTTAGCCAATGACTTAAACGGGCTTGCAAAGGATTATCACTCCATTAGTCTGTGTAGGCATTATGTTAATGCATCTTAACAGATTGTTAGCAGTAGATTTGCGTTTGCTTTGAATTGCATCATTATCATAGGTTTGAAACGATAATATCGAATATATAATTATCAAGTTTGTTAAAAAGTGAAAATGTTATGTTCTTAGCTATGAAATTTGTTTTTGGGAAACATATCATTTTAACATAATTATGATGCTAGATTTGACGACCCATTTGGTGTTGCGGTTGAGAGGTCGGCTGCAACAGCAAGTTGTTCCAGGTTCGATCTCCGGGCAGTACAAACATCTGTGTGCATGAACATGTCTGTTTGTAATGGTCTGGATGTTTTCTATGTATAATATGTATGTATTGATAAAAAAATGTATATAAGTTTGTTTATCCGTTGTTTAATACCCATAATACAGGCTTCACGCTTAACTTGGGGCTAGATGGCGCTGTGTGAATGTTAGTGGATATTTAATTATTGATTTTTATTTAATTATGATATTACCTAAATATTGAGACAAAATAAATGAATCCCTTATTTTAAAACCTGTATGGTTCCGTTATTAAAAATTATTAACATAAGGAACATAGACAAATATAGTCGAAATTGTATCTCATATCAAATATTTTCAAAATTGTATCTAATATCACATATTGTCGAAATAGTAGTAATATCAATTAAAGATTTATAAATTTTTAAAATCGTGCAATGAAAAAAGGTTTTTTTAACAAAATCGCAAATATTGCATCGGTCGCAGATTTACGTCACTCCAGTCCACTGAGATGAGACTATTGTGGTTTACTTTTATTATACTCACATGCAACTTCCAAAGTCTTTGTATCTGCACTTTTGCCGATTCCATTGTGCACTTCACACTTGATTGTAGCTTCATTGTATGAACGTGTTACGTTTTTTATGACCTGCAACAACAAACAACCGGTAATTTTACTAGCTACTACAGTGAGGGTACTGACCCTCGTCCCGAGGGCACTATAGCTAGGTCGCATTACGGAATTGACGTAGAATAATAACTGTCTATCAGTTGTTGGTCCCATTCGATGCCGCTCTGTCATGGTCAGGCTTATCACTTGTCTTCAAGTGAGCGTTTTGCCAGTCCTTTACTTTATAACATTAAAAAATTGTAAAATAGATTCTTAATTTGCATCTGAACTCCGGTCCTCCGGTTATCTCATCAATCACGCTTTTGTACCAACTGTGGTACCAACGATTAACCTATTGAGCGCCAGGAATCCAGACACCATGGAAAATCTATTGTTTACGACGCTTTAAGGCGTCTCTGGCAAAAGGTTTATCTGTCATCCGTTTGATAATTGACTATTGCGATAGTTTATTGACTTGTGCCATCGTCAACTAAACGTAGTAGCCGCTACGCCATTAAGCCTTGTACCAACGATTCTCTCTCTCTTTTCAAGCTATCGCAGTCCACTGCTGGACATAGTTCTCCCCCATTGGCGTTAGATATCCCGGTCCTCCTCTTTTCCCACCAAGCCCCCACCAGCGACCTTTCAACCTTACTAACGATTCACGATCCTGCAATGTACGTGACTGGCGAACTTTTAAGGATACTAATTTGTAGAATAAAATCTGGTGCTTTTTTTCTCCTATGACCAACTAACCGAGTGGAAGCGGCTTGTGAATAAATATGAGACCATAAATAACTACCTAGATGAAGTAGATGAAAATAATGCAAACTAAGCTACATTAGTTTATAAACAAGACATGTAATGAGATCATATTTCTTAGACCGTATTAATTTTACAAGCGGCATTTGCATGTTAGCATCGTGAAAAAATATTGTCGGCAGACGAGAATTCTCAAATTTCTTCCAGCCACACCGTACCTGCAATATGCATTTTTCATTAGACGTGTGCAGAAAACTCGACACTCCAATGTTTTGGTAACACTTCTTTGCTTACATATTTCTGTATTTTAATATTTTCTCGTGTTTGCATGAGAATACTCGTCGGCAGCAGTGAAGTGGCAGTGGGCCAGTCACGTATGATGCAGAACTTAACCTTACATTGGAAAAGACGAGTTTTGGAATAGAAAACGCATCTTGGAAAGGGAAGCGTAGTACTTCCATGGATCCGATAAACCAACGGCTTGTAAACGGTTGTTAGGGAAGAGTCGATGAAAAAAGTGGACCAGGCGTAGAGTGAAATTGTGCCAAACAATTTTGAAATAGTCATCTTCCATGGACTAAAAATGTATACTTACCAGCTCATTTTTGTCGCCAAATATCAAATCGTTGTTTAGATACCATTTATATGTAAGATTATTCGGATTTGCACTCGCTTGACATCCTGAAACAAAAAATATATTTGATTGTAGAATCTTATCTCCATGCTTGGCAGTCGGAGTGGAGATAGAATTTCCCATGAAATCAATGAATGTTAAGTATAATGCGAGAGAACTGTTAACTGTTCTCTGCTGCGGGAAATGTGGGAGTGGTTTTATTTGTTTTCTGATTTGCACCACACTGCATTCCATTACACGGAACACGGTTGACCTTGTTGCTGAATGACAGTGCTTGCGGCGTATGCCGGCCACTTTTCTTCCCAAATATATACTAGGTTGCCTAGCCCGCCCCGCAACGCCCTAAGCCGAGATTTGAGTCTCACTCTATAAATTTTAAGGCTGAGAGCCATATGAGCTCGCCACTTGCCCGGTTAAGCTATAAAGGTCATCTGAGGCCAACAGCTGTAGTGATTCCAAAAAAAAATAAAAGCAGTTCTTTCTATCGAGTAAATAGTAAAATAGATGAACTATGATAGTTTCAAAGTTTCCAAAACCAACGGCTTCTGGACGTGGTTTTATGTCACCACTACATTGTATTGCTACTAGGGCTGAAGATTTAACTTAATTTAACAAAATGATCTTTCTTTTTAGACAATGTCTTTGATAGACTTAATTGTATGATTTCAACGACATGAAGATCTAAAGAACCAAAAGTAAAATAGCTTATATTGTAATAAAACATACCAATAACCAACGTCTCCCCTTCTTGCACTCGTGTTTTACCACCAGACTTCAAAAACACTCGAACTTTCGGGGCGTACTGTACCTGTGACAAAGATATTATTATAAATATAATAAAAATACAAAGATAGACTTATAATTCTTCACTATGTGCCTTGGATTCAGCTTTTATATTTCCCAACATGATACAACATCACCTTTGCTACCAATCATGGATCCGAATGTCGAAGATTTGTGAGTGAGTGTGAGTGTTTAAGAATCTCTGTGTGCCTCACCCGTCGGCTCTTATAATACAAAGGAATTTTAAGCCGTTATCTACCATACTAGTCTAATCTCTAGCAGATTACTTCGCTAGTTGCTTGGCAGGATGTCCCATAGTCCGGTGTAATAAGCTCCTACTTCAGATGGTGTTATTTACTTATCTTCTCTCTTATACTATTCAACCTGTCGCAATCCACTGCCGAACATAGATCTCCCTTATTCTGCGGCAGATATTCCGATCCTCCGCTTTTTCCATCTAGCTATAACCACACCTTTAACATTTGTTGGTCTATCAACCTGGAGGGCATCCTATTCTATGCGCATCAAGACGTGAGCACGACTCCAGAACTCATCTGCTTCAACAGCCAACTTATTGCATTTATGAATAACAAATAGCAATATTGTATAATTCCAAAGTATAAAATATAAATAACTTTTTATGGCAATGGTTAGCAGATGAGCAGCCAGTCCACCAGGAGGAAAGTGACAACTGTCTTTTACAAGTCACCTGTGATCCTGAAAAAGGACTAAAGCGCAGTGGCAAAAAACAATTCCGCAAGGAGTCACTAAGTTGTAAGTATCTAACTAAAGTCAAGAACCTACAAATAAAACATTTGAATTTTAATCAAGTTACAGTATACAGAAAAGAAGCTTGTCCCATCACTTCATCAGCAAACAATAGACTTTATATTTTGTTCCCACTAAACATTCAAGCGCATAACTAAGAATACTATCAAAAATCTCCAGCCACTACCAATCACTCATATTGAAATGCCGCTACATCATGCCAAAAGGCAAAAACCGAATCAATTTCCGGCATACCAGGGACTTTATTAAAAACGTCTATCAGCCCCTAATTGTCTAATTTGATGGGCCCATTGCTTCCTTAACCGAAAACGTTGTGAATATTAAGAACCTATCACGCATTTAAGGGGGGAGACGCCGAAATAACAAATTTTCCCCCAATACTTTACGGAGTTTGATTTTATATTTTTATATTTTCGTTAGACGACGATATAATGGTGGCTTTCGATATTTTGATGCACCATTAATGCAGTGCAATTTGACAAAATTAATGATTTAAATATTATCGTATCAGCTCAGTAATCGTCCCTACCGAGGGGCCCGAGCCTTCCCGTATAAGGTGTATAGGCCTTGGTCGTCCACGCGAGCCCAGTGCGGATTGGCCGACTTCACGCACAACCTTTGAATCACTTCGTAGGCGTGCGCAGGTTTCCTCACGACGATTTTCTTCACCGTACGAACGTCGGATAACATACATATAATTTCGAAAATTCTAACGCTGATTAAATGAGACGAACGAATAAGGTCGTCAAACAATCAACAGGCCGTAACTTGACTGTGCGCGCAGCAACAATTCTCGTTCCTATGGCTTCGTCTAGACTGAAAGCTTCAATGGAGTCGACAAAGTATCTTTTATCGATAGCTAGGTTTAAATTGCTACGAGCGATACGATTAATCACGCAACGTTACGTAACTAAATATTTAAAAAATATTAAATTATATTTTCATGGTTCATTTGTATTTCTAAGTATCAGTATTGAACATAAAAACTTTATCTACCAAATTGACTATAAGTTTTATGCTATAAGTTTGTGGTCCTAAGTCTAGCTATGGACTGCAGCAGGTTATTCAAAAATACCTCCCACTTCTATATCAAAAGCGTAGACTAATAACACAAGACGCAGAATAAATATATTTTTAAATAAATTTATTTCAAAATATAATAGTCGTAGGCGAAACTCAATTATATTTTATTAGATAACCCTTAAATGAGTAAAAGGTTTCTAAGGTGGTTTCGAAGAATTCCCTTATGACAAGAAAGACGAGAAGATTTAATTTCTGGAATACGATTATGCTATAGACTTTTGTGTATCTTAAGTAATTGGCTTTTAAAAGAAATTGTTATTATACCAAGACTGCGCATAAAAGCGTAAATATGAAATGAAAGGCAATTGAGGAAATGACGAATCACTTATTGAGATTATTTTCGTAGAAATAACATTACTCATTTATAAATAAATCAAATATTTGCGTGTTTTCTATGTATTATATGTATGTATTTACAAAAAAAATATATATATGTTTATCCGTTGTTAACTACGTATATTACAAGATAAATGCGTAGTAGATATTTTGGTATTTATTTATTTATAATTTTCAGCTAGAAGATATAGGCAATATGTAGGATTTGGGAAAATGAAAAAAAAATACTTAGCTAAAAATCTAATTTCATTCCGAAACTAATTTGAGCGCCAGACAGCAATCTTCGCATAAACATTATTGGAAAAATAATATTAGATGAGATGATGTCATCTTGGTTGTCTATAATACAAATTATTTGTAACCAATGTAATAAAATATGTTGTATCAGGTCAAACAACGAAATGGTCTCAGCGCTCAATAAACAAAATGCAAGCTCCACAAAAGAAAACTAATACTAAATTGCGAACACATTTTTCAAATCAAGAAGAAGACAAAGCCGGTTCGGCTGCCGCGGAAAATAAACAACGCAAAATGGTGCGGGAACTTCGATTGCTTCTTTGCCTTTTATTTTATCTGCTGATTGTTCTGGGCGTTAAAAGCTGTATACAGAAAGAATAAATATAGATGCTGGTTTCAATGCTTCAAGTAAAATAAAATAAGATAAACAATGTTACTTTTGTTGAACCTGATGAAAAATTTCGTTTTGCATTAATGCCATAGATTAAAAATCTCCATTAATTTGGCACAATGTACCATATCGCGAATAGTCAGTAATTTGTTAGATTGACTCCAGTTAATGAATTATAATCAATAATGGGACTAAAACTAGCTCTTAAACCTACTAACATCATGATTTTTTATACATACATTGTAAAATATAACCAAACTAAAACAAAGAAATTAGTTCAATATAACTTTACAAATAAAATTGTTCTTTCAGAATTTGGACTCAAACACAACATTGAAAAACTGGGATGTAACAAATTAAATGAATCTCCAAATAAGTATCAATTACACAACAATCCAGAAACGACGGTACGGACGTTCATTTGAGTTGGCACACACATAAATTACTCCATAAGCCGAGGCACTAATAAACGGATATAGGAAAAAGTAACGAAATAAAGAAACAAACGGGGAAAAAATCCGACCGCAATTTTTGTAGCTGTGGAAAATTCGCTGATAAGGCACTAGAGGGAGCCGGTATAAAGCGACCTATGCAGGTTAAGCTGAGGTTGCGGAGTAAGCGAGTGATATTTAGCGGTTCTCAGCGGATTGAGCGAGCGGTTTTACACTTTTAAAATAACTATAAATGAATATGAATGTGTCTTTTGCTTTAGTTTGATATGTTGATGCTTCTGCTTTATGATTTTCTTAGCCGTGGAAAAGTTGAATAGAAATTTCAGCAAAGGCACACTACTAAAAAAGTTTATGAAAATCACCTTGGAGGAAAGCTGATGTTTTTTGTATGATAGTTAAGCCAAACTGGTAAAGTTTTGAAATTGTTAATCAGAAAATCCATTAATTTGTTAACAAATAACTATTCGTCTCTAATACTTAGTGAAATTACCGGGTATAAGAGATCTAACATCTGTTGTTTCGGGTGTAGGGCGCGATGCAGCATTGATGGAGAATAATAACTGTCTACCAGTTGTTGGTCTCCTCTAATGCCGCTCTGTCAGGGTCTGGCGTATCACTTACTATCCGGTGAGCGTCCAGACCATCCTGCACACTTATAACATAAAAATAATAAGTTGTTCGTCAATGAAGTTAATTAAACTGCAGGATTTGTTGTAACCAACTCGGTTAATGTTAGGAAAAAGGCTAACTAACGATTTGCAAGTCTTTATTTCTAGAAGCAAAGACTTAGAACCTATGTTAGTTGGTATTTATTGTACTTTTACTTTTAAATGATTAAATTTTTTTTACGATCCACGTAAAAATAAATGGAATACGTTACTTTTCCTAAACATGTATTTGTGATACATAGGATTCAAAGAAGTCGTCAGCAAAATTGCGTAGGTAAATCTACTAGCAGACGCCTAATTTCACTTGAACCTCGGCCGATTGCTTGCTATTCGTCTTATTGCTTGCCGGTTGGCACGAGAAAGGGGCCAAGATATCCTGGATACGACACCGTGAGAAGTGAAAATAAGGGCTATGTAAGGTTCTAATTTTGCGACCGCCAGAGTGTCAGCATTGGGCGGATCTTGGAAGGAATGATTCTTTATGGGATAAGACGTTTGAATATAAAATTTTATGCTTGTAGAAACTGTAAAGTTAAGCTTCAATGAAAAGATGAAACTTCGTGCCATTATGGAATTTTAGCGTAAATTAATGTTTTATGCTGGATTTTATCGTTACAAGACATTTAAGGTATTTTTCGGTAAACTAGCTTTATTTGCTCGTGGTACATCCTGCCGCATCGCAATTTTGGCTCTGGCAACTCATTAATATGCATTAACTCAACAATGTCATCAAAGGAGACGAAAATTACCCACCAGTAATGGTGGTGTTGATAAAACATTTGAAAAGGTAAACTTCATATTACATCAGAATCCTACTCTTGTACAATCTTATTAAATAATATGTAATCAATGATACATTTTCTCATCAACCTATTGCAGTCCACTGCTGGACATAGGTCTCCCCCATTTTGCGCCAGACATCCCAGTCCTCCGCTTTTCTCATCCAGCTTCCACCAGGGACCTTTCGCAAGTCGTCGGTCCATCGGGCCGGACGGCGTCCTACGCTACGCTTGCCAAGACGCGGTCTCCACTTCAGAACTCGTCTGGTCCAACGGCCATCGGTTCTGCGACATACGTGACCAGCCCATACATACTGCTATATAATTATAATGCAATGGCAACCTATAACACATTTTAGTATATGAAAATCTCAAAGGTAACTTATAAGAATAGAATCATATAAATTTGCAGTTGCATTTCTGTAGTACACAGTATAATATTCAAAATTACTCAACTAGTTTATTTAAATAAAACACAGTGCTAGGGGTTGAAACACGAATTCTTTTGCTGATCTTGCCGAGCTAAGCGAATATTTCTCAAACTAAAGCCTATCAAAACCTGATGATGCAGACTTTCGTCCATTTTTACCTCGAGAACTGAAATTATGCAAGCCAAATAGCGGTCTCAGGAAGTTTTCGCATAAAATCTTAAATAGACGTCGGTTTAATCGTGCCATCAAATTATCTCGTTTTTGGGGTGTACGGTGGGGTGTTATGGAAATAAATTGTTCGTAATAAGGCACAGAAGAAGTTTAATACATTGGAAATGATTATACTTTACGATTAACGGTTTTCAAATTAAGACATGGTAAGCACCCAGGATTTGTTGGTTGTTACATTTTGCGCGATGACACTGTTTTAAGTAATTATACAAGTACCTACAATTTCAGCTAGAATATTTATATAGCTGGGTTTGATGCTAGCTATGAGGTGAGATGGCATGCAGGACTGATTAGAAATTAGACCCGACGTAGGAAGGGTTGTTAAGATGTTGCTAAAATTCTTACAAATTTTACAAAAACGGGAACGTGTCGACTGGAATGTAATACGCTATTATTTATGTTAAAGTGTACACAACGGTCAAGATGCTCACCTGAAGGTAAGTGATATGCCTGACCATGACAGAGCGGCATTGAAGAAGACCAAAAATAGATAAACAGTTATTATTTTCCATCAATGCCGCACTGCGCCTGACACCAGAGACAACAGATGTTTGGTCTCTTATACCCGATAATTTTACTAACTACATTGCCTTCATTACGAAACACAAAAGTCTCTTGTTTCACGGGACGATATCTGGCACTGCGGTGGTACCTACCTAGACGACTCAGAATCGAGTTTACCACCTACGAGTAGTAAAATATGTGTGCTGTGTGGAAAGATATATAAGTTCAGCAGTGGACTTTTACCTAAAATTATTGTTTCACGTGAGTTAGAAGGAAATTTCTCTATAGAGTTTTAGAATAAAAATAAGACTGAAAAAGAAGAAATATTCTTAATTTAAGATTATAAAGTAAATGCCAACCTGTATCTTAATCGTAGTAGCTTTGTATGTCCTGTCAGCCGTGTTTTGTGCTTGACACGTGAAGGTCTGGTTGTGGTGATGTCTTCTTGGTCTTAGATGAAGAACAGATCTAAAAAATGTATTTAAATTATTAAGCACACATTTAAACTGGTAGGACACTACAAACAAGACCTAGAAGAAAAATTTTGTAACATTATGATTTACAGTGAAATATTATAGCACTCAATACTACATCAAAGAAAGTAAATTTTGCATTATTTTGGAGTTTAATAATACCCTTTCATTTATCTTCGACTAGCACTGACGCAAGTCTCCTTAGCACTTTAATGTTTGTCAACATTACACAAAAATATAGTCCTTTACGTCATCATCATGATAGCTTAATATATCCTCCGATGAACGAACGCGTCCTTAAATTTTATTATCCAACAAACACAATAGGTTTTCAATTCTGTCAGGAATCTCGGCGGTTAAAAGTTGAAAGTTAAATTTAATAAAAGAATTATGATAAACACAGACCGAGTTAAATTTAAAAGCTATTAATTTACCTGGCCGTATATCTCCTTCCATCGGGCATGGGCTCCGCGGTGTACGTAACTCCTTGAGTTAGAACGCCTCCTTCGTTATCCACCCACGTTATCTGAACATAGATTATTTAAGTTGAACAGTAGGAACTAGACTTAACTTCGATGACCCATTTGCTGTAATGGCTGAGACGTCAACTTTTACATCTAGGATTTGATTCCCGGCCAGTACCAACTTCTGGGTGCATGGATAAGTCTGTTTATATTGGTCTGGGTCTTTCTATGTATAATATGTTTATTTTAAAAAGTAATTATCTATTATTAAGTACCCAAGTTTGGGGCTAGATGGATAAATATTATAAACTAATGACACACATCACAACCACATTTGAATCCGAGAAGCCTTTAATATATCCAATTCAAGCATTTTAATTTATTCACATCGTTATTCGTATCAAAATCTTATTAGTCTCGTCATGCAAGAAAAACTTGCAGATGTTTTTTGAACTCAACAATGTTATTTTTAAAATTGGAACTTCGCAATATCAATCCATTTTATTTCACGGCAATATGGCTCCAGTAAAATTACAAAAAGATATACATAGGAATGTAGAACAAATTTCAAAATATATTGATAATAGTCACTAATGTTTTCTTAGATCAAGCAGTGTGAATTGATATTTTCAGATTTCTTAATTTTAATGATAATGAATTGATTTATTTCAGGATTAGCAAGTTGAAGTGACAGTGTGCAAGGCACATAGTGTGTAGGCGGAAAGGTTATCGAGTGGCGTTCACGTAACGGACAACGAAGCGTAGGCCGGCCTTCAACCAGATGGAAGGATGACCTGGTTAAGGTGGCGGGTAGCAGAAGGATGTTAACTGCTTGAGATCGGCCCGTGTGGAAATCATTAGGAGAGGCTTTCAGCAGTGGACATATCAAGCTGTAATGATGGCCCACAAACGTTAGTAACAAGTCTAAGTAAAATTTACAGTCACGTGCACATTAATTGAGTATTATTATGTGTTTCAGTCATTTAATAAAAATTCTGTATAGTTATAGAATGTAAATGTCTCCATTTTAAAAAAATATTTACCTCAGCGGCAGGTTTTCCCCCGATGGAAACGCATTCTAAGTTGACTTCGCTGTCTTCAACTGCTTGGAGTACTGGACCTTGGAGAATTTTAGGAGGGTTTGGTGGCATGAAGACGATCAATCTTGCGTATCTTGAGCGTATTGCTGGTTCACCTGTTAGCAAACATATGAGTTTTAAATGACCTTGTACTTTTGAAATAACCAAAGTAGAAATTTTGTCAAAAATAATTTGCTGGTCTAATTTGAAGCGGACATGTAGTTAAAGAAAAGTAGGTACTCATAAAAGTAGCTATTAATACGTTGTTGTGTTTTTTTTTATAACTGTAATGCTTAAATAAACAATAAACTAACCGGATGCACAATTTCACTTAAAAAGTGTCTGCGGCAAATTTCTGCCCATCGCGTTGGTTGAGACCGCGTCTCGGCAAGCGTAGCGTAGGACGCCCTCCGGCCCGATGGACCGACGACTTGCGAAAGGTCGCTGGTGGAGGCTGGATGAGGAAAGCGGAGGACCGGGATATCTGGCGCGAAATGGGGGAGACCTATGTCCAGCAGTGGACTGCGATAGGTTGAATAGGATAGGATAGGCGTTGGTTGAGCAGAATTTTCATTAATGAACACGTGTTCAATTTTTTTTCTTTTTTCTCATTAAGACGTGTCTGCGACATGTCTTTATGAGAAAGAAAGAAAAAATATTTGGTGCAAATCAAGTGTTCAAAAACAGAATAGTGTGCTTGTAGTTTTGATTTTGTACCCTTGCAGTGACGTGTTAAAGTTAAAATTTAAATGAATAATTTAATGTTGCAAATATAATGATAACTATACATAATGTGTAGTGCGGCACAAACATTTTTTGTTTGACGTTCGTGATTGTGTATCTAGTTATTTTATTGTTTATCTAAACTGTAATGGTTAAATAGAACAAAGATTTATACAAAATCATTTTTATACATTTCCAAATTTCTATGGAAAATCTTCTCAATATGATTAAGTTCAAATATAATATTGTATAGAGGCTCGCAATCAGTATAAAAAATATGACAATTCAAAATTGTAACAAGCATACAAAATTTCAATTTATAGAAACACCTGCTTTAATTTACCGTTTTTGTGTTACATTTTCTTAAGTAATAAATTGATAAAGTTCAACAAAGCTTCGTCTTAAATTGGTTATATTTCAAGATACAATTCCAAGAAAATTTAGTAGACTGATAAAACATTATACTTGTTGGAATTAAGGACTGTGAACCTATTAGATTGTCTACTTGATATCATTGAAATATTACCTCGAAGCAATTCTAATAACTATTACAAAAGTCAAGGAAAAGTTGAGAGGATAAAAGCCACCCCAAGTGGCCGTCTCCGTTTTAAATTTATTTTTTATTCCGGAAGAATTGCCTACCTCTGCTAAAATCTTATCGAATGCAAAATCTTAATAGCTTTACAGTCTAGTAAGTTTAACTGCTTTTATTGTAGCATTGTGTAGTGCAGGTCGTATAGCAAGAAGTAAGTGGTACTTAGCATTATGAAAAGAAGTTTTAAAAATGTTGAAGTAATTTTTATGATTGATGCAAACATTATTATTCTTTAGTTTTTATGCTTAGATAGAAATAACGATACATGTTGTGTATCTTGTTATAAAAATGCCTTAATTGTGAATATGTGGTTCAAAATTGTATTTCTTCAGTATTTAAAACCTACTCGTTTTCAAGTGAGCAAAAATATATAGTAATTTGGCAAACATCAAAAGTTATGTTCGAAAAGCTACATGAAATATATAATAAATGCCATGAAGGCATTCTTTAAAATTTAAAATCGCCTTTTTTTATTACAGTCTGTTTCTTGTATAAATTCCATTAGTTTTATTGCGATGATAAAAACTTTTTTATCAATACTTTCCTACTATATTTAATTCCTTTATCTCACCCATTTCTTTCGTATAGTTGATGCGCTTTTGGTACCTTGACAAAGCATATATACAACAGTAAATAGTAATAACACAACGACGCCCTTTTTGAGGTTTTTGGATGTTGTCATTTATCATCAGCAAGATTTTCTTATGAGTTGCTTATACACCTTAATAAATTTGGATGTAAACTCGAATTATTTCAATGTAATAGAATTATAAGTTAAGGAATATTCTTATCATTTATCAAAATACTGAACAAATAGAGCTTCCACAAGACCTGACTCCGGACTCAGACTAAGCTAATGCAATAAATCCAACCGTACTTGATTCGTATTTGATGACAAACTGGCTAGAGCCCGTATTGCTCAAATTTATCGCAGTCATATTGCAAAACTGTAGTGTATATGCGGTTGACCCAATTCACCCTTAGAATTCCCGGATTTACGGTTTTAACGAAACTTAGTTTCGTAATAGGATTCCAGTTAAACTTGTGTTTAACGCCGGGTCGTGTGTAACGTTATCTAATGACTATTAATTTTAGCTTTCACCAGATCGCTTTAAAGTGTATATTTAGAAATAATTTAAACATAGTCTTCTTCTTTTCGAATAGGTCTTCAAAACTTAAAATAGACTCTGAACAGATCAATTTCAAGATCAAGATTTTTGTTTCCAACAATATAAAATGTAAAAAAACACATTATTAAATCTGATAGCGATGTGGGGAAATCAATCGTTATTTCAGTGAAATTGTATTATTTTCTTTCAATTTTCTATAGAATTTTAATGTCAAATTAGAAATAGTTGCTAACTGTGTATATGGAGGTCAAATGTTGATAACTTATGTCATCGCACAACCACGCAATTATGAAGTTGGACAAAAAGCAAAACCCATTCGGCCATGTTTAAAACTCTACAAACGAACCTACACAACCCGCACAAAGTTGTGAATGGAGTCGTTTAACTCTTTATGTATTACGCGAGCATAGTTGGAACTTCTGATTTATTCTAATAGTTAGAAACTGCGGGTTAATGGTTTCTGTAGAGGAACTTTTTAGATTTTTCGGTTTGTTCGGCCCGTAAAATAGTTTACGCAAGTTTTTGTGTGTTTAGGTTTCTATTCACTTGTTGTCAATACAAGTTTCCATGTTTATTGGAATATTACGAATTTTCCTATGGTCTTGTTATTATCGGTCTAGAACATTTCTCTGTAGCGACAGGCCTTCCTACACAGCAAAGCTATGAAATAAGAGCATGTAATATATAACGTGTTAAATAAAAAAATAACTTTATTGACTATCCACTCCTAATATTATTATAAACTGGGCCTGAGACGAAAAAACTGATTTTTAAAACTGACTTAAGCACACATTTTATAGAAAAGATAAAGAGTTCAAAGTTTGTTCATGATTTAATTGATCCAATTCATTTGAAGATAGGGAACAGGTTGGTTAGTGATCCGAAGGAAATAGCAGATAATTTTGAATTTTTTTTTGCGAACTAAGAACCTATCGTCTTGCTCTGACACTGCGGAATATCTCTTAAAGAAAAATGTAATTACCAGATTAGCTATAAAGACGTGTTAAATACATTCAAACTTTTAAAAAAAGCCAACGGAAGATTTGTGGGGAATATCTGTAGTAGTTTTAGATTCCATTATTGACCTAACAGCCCCGTACTTAGCACACATATTCAATTTAGCCATTGCCGGAGGAACGTTCTCGAATCTCATGAAACACAGCAAATTTGTTCCGATTTTTAAGACAGATTCAAAATGTAATCCCTCTGATTAATTATAGACCGATCTCAATCTTACCAGCATTAAGTAAGTTATTAGAAAAACTTTTACTTAACCAACTGCTCAGGGCACGGCACTTAAACTCCTAGAATCATACCTTACCTCCCGAACACAGCGGGTTAGTGTTGAACATATTAAATCTTCAGGCTCGGAAATAAAAATTGGCGTTCCGCAGGGCTCTATCTTAGGACCCTTTATGTTTTTAGTGTATATAAATGATTTGCCGTATTTAGTGAAAAACCTCGCAAACATCATATTATTTGCAGATGACACCTCCTTGATATTTAAAGTTAATAGAAAAGCTACATCATATACTGATATTAACGACATACTGAATGCTATATTGTACTGGTTCTCAGTGAATAATTTACTTCTCAATGCTAAGAAAACGAAATGTATGAAGATTTCGCTTTCTAGATCTTTGAGCAACAACTTAGGCCATGACATACTAATGGGTGGCAGTAAACTAGATCTCGTACCGTCTACAGTTTTTCTAGGTATTACGCTAGATAAGAAGTTGCAATGGGGACCGCATCTAACATCTCTTGCTTGTAGACTGAGTTCGGCAGCTTTCGCGGTACGTAAAATACGCCAATTGACAGATGTGCCAACAGCGAGGTTGGTTTACTTTGCCTACTTCCATAGTTCAATGTCGTACGGTATTTTACTGTGGCGCACGGCAGCCGACATTGGATCAATATTTATATTACAAAAACGGGCAGTGAGGGCCATTTATAACTTGGAACTGATTGCTGAAAGGAGCCCTTACTGAGTTTCTTGCCGGATTCCTCTCAGTTTAAGGTGTATTCCGAACCGGTGGTAGCTTCATTTGAC
This sequence comes from Leucinodes orbonalis, assembly GCA_019425675.1. Classification (NCBI taxonomy): domain Eukaryota; kingdom Metazoa; phylum Arthropoda; class Insecta; order Lepidoptera; family Crambidae; genus Leucinodes; species Leucinodes orbonalis. Next base: position 55,497 of record PQWD01007538.1, read on the forward strand.
ATTCATAAGTGTCTTCCTCAGGCCTAAACTGAAACTGAATAAACTAAACTAAATATTAACGTGCGAAAAGTCGCTGGTGGAGGATGGATAAGGAAAGCGGAGAAGTGTGATATCTGGGCAGAATAGGAAAGATCTATGTCAAGCAGTAGACTTCGATAGATTAAATCGAAAAAGAGAGATCTAGTGATTTTAAATAAGTAACACAAACGAAAACAATCTAAGCAATTACACCGATGTTACTTTATTACAAAATGTCCCAAAATACTTAATTGGAATTTGTAAATAAATTGTTCGCTTTCATTTGACGTAACAGAGTGATATTCCAAACGAAAAAGGCACAACATTTTTACGGGGCAAAAAGGTAAATGTTTATTATTAATCATAGCGTTTGTAATTTATTTGAAGAATATCTTTGTATTTTGTCAGTTATTCCGTCCATGAAATCGTGACGTAACTTTTACTTACCTTCATATAGCAAGTATTACATTTTACCTTATTTCCTGCTATAATTTTCATGCCTCCATCACCAAACATTCATTTGTCTTTGATTTTATTTCATGCGTACTAAGAAGCGGAATTCTCTTAGTAACTTGTCTTATTATTTAATTAGTCTTGAAACTATCGAACCAATACAACTTTAGCTTCAACTGGATGCTGTAATGTAAACTTGAGTCTCCGAAATTAATCAAACCTTTACCTCCTTGACTCAAAATAGAAATATGCTCTTTCCATTTCATTATTTCAGTACTATATCTGCCGCATCAACTGTTCAATGACGACTTCCTAGTTCCTAATAACCGAAATTACAAATGATCAGTACAAATTTCATAATCAAACAAAATGATATATGTTTAGAAACATTTTACCATAAAAAATATAAAAGACTACCGTGATTCAGCCGCAATATTTGTCTTGATTAGATGACACCTGGGCTAGATTTATTGTCTCACCGCCAGATGGCATGTTTCGGAGATTTCTTTAGGGATTTGTACTTATAATATTGTCCCTGTACCTAATTTTGCTGCCTTACCTTCATCTTTGTTACCTCCGAGATTATGATTCATCAGGGAAAGTATAATTTGATTTTGAATAGAGAATAATAGGAGTTCTTACGTAGGCAATACAAAAGAACGGGTGTCCTTTGTTTTAATTATGTCAATCCGTAGGACGTTTGAGTGAGCGCACAAAAGGGATATGCAAAAGCCTAGCAATAATCGAAGGTATTTTCCTTTTTTGAACCTTTGTCATAATTTACTACAAAGGATGAAGTAAACGCTCTTTGATGATTCATGTCAACGTAAATTTTATTGCTATAGAATTCTTAATTTTGTGACTCTCTTTGTACTATTATATTTGCAGACAGAAATAAAACATGCAACCGCTATGCTTGAGATGATATAGTGTATATATACTGCTTTATAAAAGTCAAAATTAAGAACTTAATTAAATAAAACCTATTGTTAGTAATTATTTATACAGCGTGCGTATGTAAAATATATTATAGATTTATTAATTTAAATTACTATTTTTATATTACAAAGATAAACAAGTGTCAGTAATAACTGGCCACTTTTTCTGCCTACATTAATTGCAAAAAAAAAACCAATTCAATTTTGCTTATGGAACGAAATTTTTAAAAACCCCACCTTTTAACTTCAAAGGAGAGTCAGCAAACACAATAGTTGTGTCACCGTACGAAATGGTACAACTTTAGTGGCGGCGTTGTTTAAATTCTAGTTTGGTTGAGTCCCATGTCATAGAATGAAGCGATTTTAAAAATATTTGTTATTTTTTCCTAAACTAAGAGAAAAGTGAAAGAAGAGCGACATTTGATGTATACTTTTTTATTTTTTAGCAATACATAAACTAATACAAATTTTATGTTTGTAATTTAAAAATAATTGTATAGTATATTTTGAAAAATGCAACGAATACAATTACATAAAAATTTAATAATACAATAAATTTATTAAATTACAATAAAATTCAAAAGTAAAAATACAGGTGAAGATATCTCAATTCAAAACAAAACACATAATTGTTTAACTAAGACCACTTTGAGAGATGAAGCAAATTAGGAGAAATTAAAAAAAAAGAGTTCTAATATTTAGGTGCAGGAAGTGCTAAAGTTATAATTAAGTAATTTGTGATATTGTAATACAATCATAAAAGTCTTGATTGACTTCCATTATTCATTATAATTTTCTATACAATTTATTTTAAGAATGCTGCGGGATATTGTCGTCATTTCGATAGATAATTGTTTTTTACGATTGTTGACCAAACTCTTTAGCTGTGGCGCCATCAATGCATTTAGTGAACTCTCTCAATATTATTGCTAGATTCATGAAAAGTTAAATATTTATCATATCTCTATCGCTTGCTCCAATATCTTGGACCACAAAAACTGAACAAAGCTCCGTGGGCGGACAATTTGCGGCCATGTTTGCTCTCAGCCTTTGACCGTCGGCTCCGAAATTACCGTTTTCTTTCCTTTGCTGGCTATTTTTGATAATTAATGGGAAATATTGAAGGGAAATTTGCAAGTTGGTTTTAATTAAATTAGTTGTGATGAGAACAGTGAATTTTGTTGATTGTTTAAGTAAGGTAATTTATAGATGTTGCTGGCACAACTCGAAGTACATCCTTGTTATTATTATGAATCTTTATCTAATAATAAATATTTACTCACACCCGTTTCAATATCTCAAATGAAATCAAATCTTATAGAAATGTATTAATAGAGTAATAAGCTTTTGTCACTAGAAAGTCAAATAACATCATTTTCCAATCTTATGCTCTGTGGCAATTTATTCAAAATTCGTTAAAAAGATTTCCGGCGTTTGTGGCGTATTCTCACTTTTTGTATATTACTAGTAAGGTAGTCGAGTTCAGCGGTAAGACTCAAATCATTTAAGAAAATAAAATATTGATAAAATTACAAATTATTTATAAAAAACATATTTATTTTCAGACCAGAGATCCATGGGTCCATTTTTTCATACAAAAACTGCTAATCTTAGTTATAACTTGAAATATTTTATAAGTCAAAAATAATTGACAATTTCAATCCAAGTTCCTCAGGTGCTAACTTTCGGAAATTCAAATAGTAACTTTTCGTTGAAACTTCTTATCAGTGTCATTTGTTAGAGCGAGGTGGGAAACATTCGTTGAGAAATGTTAAGGATACTTCGATCTAAGTGGAGCCTTGAAATGCCCACTTATATTCTCTAGGGATATTATTTATTCGGTAAGTTTCCCAGACTTTTCAAAGTTTGCGATATCGCGTTGTAAATTTCTTCTATGATTGGAATAAAGAACTTTCTCGAACTAAGGATATACTTATACCACTATGTTCTGATGTGAGCAATTGACAGTTCGATGGTATTTCTTTAATACACGAGTGTTTAATATTTTTACTACCTTTTTCTTCCGTTTAAAGAAAAATTTCTACGTGGTCTCTTTAGTAATAAAAAGAACCCCTATGCAAACTTTCAAATTTAGTAATCCTCATTTTAATTGCCCTTGATATGTACTGAATTCAATCAGTCTGCTCCTCCTTTTTTATCTTTTTTATAATGGATCCTACTTAAGTTAAATCATGGTTATCTAGGAAAAGCCTTTTTAAACTTTCTCATATCACAGTGATTGGGGAACACACTAGCAGGCAAAGACATCCTAAGGGTTTATCTTAATGTATCTATAAAGTAGGTGAAACATTTTGTCAATTAAATTTCCATATCATCACTGCTATGGAAGTCGAGATAAATTCTAAATCGTTAAGATTCAGCTAACTTAACAATCCGAGCCTGTAAGCCACGCAATTTGCAAGATTAACGACACGGCGCCAATGTTAATCGTTAAAGTTAACTAATTCAGAGTAATCAGTAAACAATTCGGGCCTAGACAGCTAACCAATTAAATATTACACACGTACACACAAATGTGGCATTACAAACTAGGCTCATTAAAATTACAACGGTTTGCGAAGCAACGCACGAGCGGGTTAGTGAGTGAATTCAGCATCACATTATGAAATATATGAATATAACTTTCAAAGACAGTTACTAGGCAAGGCCACTAGCTACAAAAATATAATTTTGCTGCAATGAACTTTTAGGCAAAAAATTTTTTGGCTTAATGAACATTAGACTAATGCGATACGAGTAATAATGATTAAATGAATTTCTGTCATTTTCAACGACTATTTATTGAGGTGTGCATGTCGTGGCTACCGCTTACTTAGGCAATACTACGTTTAACTTTTAAAGATCAAAACAGTTAATTATATGCTTGGTAGGAAGTCCTTAATAAATGAAACTTTTGAATTAAAAATGCAATGACAACCAAAACTATTACACGTACAAATCGCTACAGCAACAAAAAATGCTCAAAATTCATGAGATTTTGCCAGTTACATTAGAGCTATCTCAAATGTATGCAAAGATAGAAGAGTCATTGGAAATGTTATCCTAGAAAACTAAAGATGGCAATGACAACCAAACTAACAATTTACGAATGCAGGATCGCTTCATCAACCTGCATATTACGTTTTGAAGTGTACAAGATGTTTCTCAATAGTTGCGCTTGTTAGCACTCCCGGTTTTCGCGATTAGAAACCAGCACTTATTTTGCGTTCTACTTCATCACTTATGACACTGATGATGGTTCTGCTTTACGTATCCACACGCCTTCCTCGTAGTTTAGTTTTATTTCTCTTCAAATCTTTTTCTTTAATAGCCAATACTTTGATATTATAAGTAAACGGGACGGACAGCACGCTCACTTGGTGGTAAGTGATACGCCTGACCATGATAGGAGCATTGTTAAAGGAAATTAATAACAGTAAGAAGATGTTCAGTGGTGTGGACTGTCGCCTTCCTACCGGGAGGGCTGAGGTTCAAATCCCGACACGTACCATTGTATTTTCGAATTTTCGAAAATATATGTACGTTATCCGACGCTCTTACGGTGAAGGAAAACATCGTGAGGAAACCTTCATGCACGCCTGCGAAGAGATTCGAAGGTTGTATGTGAAGTCGTCCAATCCGCACTGGGCCCGCGTGGACGACTATGGCCTAATCACCCTTTACGAGTAGGCTCGTGCCCCTCGGTGGGGACGTTTAATGAGCTGATGATGATGATGATGATGATGAAGAAGATGTTGCCCTCCCACCGGGAGGGCTGAGGTTCAAATCCCGCCACATACCAATGTATTTCCGAATTTTCGAAATTATATGTGAGTTATCAGACGCTCTTACGGTGAAGGAAAACATCGTGAGGAAACCTTCATGCACGCCTGCGAAGAGATTTAAAGGTCGTGTGTGAAGTCGTCTAACACGCACTGGGCTCGTGTGGACGACTAAGGCCTATACACCCTATACGGGTAGGCTCGTGCCCCTCGGTGGGGACGTTTAATGAGCTGATGATGACGATGAAGATGTTATTTTCTATGTTAACTCTGCTCCGTCACCCGAGACGACAGATGTCTCTTAAATTCGATAATTTTACTAACTACAGTGTCCTCATCCCGAAATACAAAAGTGCACAACACTCCTGTTTCACGGGGCTATATCTGGCACTGCGGTGGTACCTACCTAGACGACTCAGTATCGAGTCTACCACCTAGTACACTTACTTAGTCATTTATTCATAGAAATCATATTATTTTTTAACATCTGAAGCTAATGTCTATTGTACACAATCGGATACAATTAAGTATACTTTGAATACAATATTAACTTAGTATTGTTGAGTAACGAAGCTTTTATAAAAGGAAACAGTTTATTCAACATTTACCCATGTTATATTATATTGTCGAAACCCTTTTGGCATAGTGTAATATTTATAATGCTTTATTTTAATGATTTATTGTATTATTTATTATATATTATGTATTATATATTTATTTTACTGTCTAAAGCCGACTCCGTTGGACCTTATATACCCACTAGCAGGCATTGCGCCTCCGAGTATCCGTAGATGTGTGGCTGGCTCACTTGAAAGAGCTAAAATGGACAATGACGCTCGACACCCCATGCATAATTACGTGCAAGTCCAGGATAGGTTGAAAAGCCGTAAAAGTTTTCTCAAGTGTGTCGAGCCTTTGTACATGGATCCTAAAATCGAGAGATTGAAGCTCTGGCGTGAGGCGTTACTTTGCCGAATCCCTTTGTTCCCATTTTGAGAGGCTTCCTCCTGGCTATGATTTGTCTTGGCCGACCTGGAAGTCTTTAAATAGGCTTCGGACTTTGACAGGTCGGAGTAGGGACAATTTGGCCAGATGGGGGGTTTTCGGCCGGCCTTGATTTGGACTGTCTTTGTGGAGCGGCCCAAACGATGATTCACCTTATGTCGTGTCCTGCTTGCCCAAGTAGCTGTTCTCTGCAGGATTTGATGTCGGCTGCGGACAGCGCTGCTGCCGTGGCTAGTTTTTGGGCTTCTACAGTTTAATTGTTTTTGCTATCGATACGCTAAGAAGAAGAATGATTTATTATTATGCTATCCGTTTTCCCTAATAAATAAAAAAATAAAAATAAATAAACTATGTTTCTAGAGAGTGACAAATGTAATCTGTTTAATATTTTTCATGTTCCTCCGAGATGCTTGAGTTTATGTTTGAACGGGTGCAGTTTTTAAACAGTAGCCGGACCAAAGCTTTCCGTATCACGTCGGAAGTCTTATATGGTATATTTCGGGCACGCATCCAGTAATCCACCATTAAGAGTAACTTAATTTCCGCGACCGTGAACCGAACTCTCTAATCCAAATATAGTACATTATTATAATTACAAAATTAATATGAATACATCAATCGCTTTCAGTCATGCCACTGGCATTCTCATTCCTTTCAAATTTATAAGGATTCAATATGTTACGAAGGGGTATCCATGGCTTCTTCACCCCACAGTGCAAAGAGTACTTAGGCTAATGGGAGAGGGTAGTCAATATACGGTGATTCATAAGGAGCTTGAAGGCAAAATGGTTTCGACAGTTATAAAGTTTGATGCTCACTTGCAAAGGCTCATGCTAAGTTAGACTCAGTGAAATTCGGGAGATTCCAATCCACAAACAATAATTAACTTGCGATATGACTAAAATCTTCTATTTTGTAATCATAGGTATTTTTTGTATGCCTCGAACAATCAAGTGAACTGCATTGCACTGTTTTTCATATTATTATAAGTACAATATTACGAATTTAAATTTTATGTTTAATAAATTGAGGCTAGATGGCGTTGTATAAATATCGGTGAATATTAATTTAAAAATATATTTTTGTATAATATCAAATTCGTCGCGTCGGTGGCTCAATGGTGTGGACTGTCGCCTTCCTACCGGGAGGGCTGAGGTTCAAATCCCGACACGTACCAATGTGTTTTCGAATTTTCGAAAATATATGTACGTTATCCGACGCTCTTACGGTGAAGGAAAACATCGTGAGGAAACCTTCATGCACGCCTGCGAAGAGACTCGAAGGTTGTGTGTGAAGTCATCCAATCCGCACTGGGCCCGCGTGGACGACTAAGGCCTAATCACCCTATACGGGTAGGCTCGTGCCCCTCGGTGGGGACGTTTAATGAGCTGATGATTATGATAATATTAAATTCAACAATCGAATTAGTTAACTCATGAAAACTTATTTTTTTTAATTTCGTATGAGCATTGTTATACACTGCTAAAATTAAAATGTAACCACTCAAAAAATAAAATACAATTCTAGAACCGTAACGAAATGTTCTAGGCATTGTAGATTTATAATTACAGGCTTTTGTTTCGGAATGATAGACGCTAATAGGCTCTAGATAATGTCTAGACTGATAGATTACCCTGTTATTATTGTAATAGTGGAAATATTAACGATGTTTACAACCTTAGAACAATAATTTGATACAGCAATGAAAGGTGATAAATTGTAAGTTGATTAATGGTTAGGTTTTATTACTAAGAAAGTTAAAATTTTAACAGTGGAATGGCCAAGTTCAAGATCTCCCTAAGTCCACAAGGATTTAATGTACTAGCAACACTGGGGTTAAACCCCAAGTGTCAAAAAGTCCCTAAGTTTTAGTCTTTTGATTTTTTCTATTCCAGTCACACCAAAATATGGATATTTATTTATTTTATTTATTTATGTAAATAAAATAAAATTGTATTTTTTTTCATTTATGTAGGGTAATTATTATGTATGCAAATAACTTTTATTTTATTGCTGTTGTACAACCTTAATAAAGATTGTGACTAGCCCCATCATGTTTCAATGGGTTTCACAAAGATGTAAAACAGAAACACTATGTGTGGCCAGCAATGCTGGGTTTGTAATGAGTAATTATTTTTAAATAAGGATATTTTTTGTAAATGTGTTGCATACCTAATTGTGGCACAAAATAAATTATAAAAATAATATTAATATTAATAATTTCATGTAATCTTTCCAATTCCACCAAAAATATTGCATGTAAAATGATGTCAAGACGACTACATACGTGTACTTTAAAAAAGACATCATATCTCAATTAGAGCCAAGCTTCTGAATCTACACAGCCTAACTCTACCGATCCTATTTTCAACCAATTCTAAATAATCATTAAATCTGTATGGCTTCGCCGTTTCGCTACCGTCGTGAAGGTGATGGGAATATTAAGTTTCTGAACTGAAGTCAGTAACGAAACAGTGCATTAAATACCTAACTGGACTTAGGGAACTTGAAGTTGTTATAATATAGCCTAGATGCTAGGGCTAGATTGCGCATCGTGTTATATTGGGAAATTTTAATACCACGGGAAGTAAGAAAGCTATACAAGGATAATTGTATGACTTTCAAAGGCAAACATCCATCCAAATATGGATCAGTGTGACAGTGATTGGATTCAGTGTTTGATATTTCAGATATAATAAATTATTGGTTTCATTGTTCCTTTGTATGAAATATTGAAACCGACTCGCTTCTGTCGTATTTATCCCATGAATTATTGATGGGATGTTTATAGAAAATAATATGAAGTGCCAGAGCTCCGTTGGATTTGCGATATGGCCAGTTCTAGTGAATTCTAGATGGTTTTTAAGTGTAAATTTAATAGCTGTGAGCTCAGTATACAGTTCCGGTCATTTTAAATTGAACCATATTTTTATCAATGTTGTTCTAGAGCAATGATATTCTGTATATATAAAGGTAGATACGCCATCCGTGCCTCAAAATCGAACCACCAAAGAGAGAACAGTTTGTACTCTTTGTTTAGGTAAATGTGTTCGAAATTCGAAATCTGTGCACACATAGTGCTGTTGCTGCATTCGGAACACTTTTTTCGATTGTTTTCTGAGCATATCACGAATCCATACCTTTTTACATAATTGTTCTAGAGAGTTCTCACAAAATATTAAAGTAGATAATGTTAACACTAACAGCGGAAAAAATGTAAGATTCTTTGCTGGTAACATAACTAACGTAATAATAAAATCTATTTTCTATTTTATTTTTTATTTAAATACTGTTGAATTGTTAGTATTTTAACTTTCCTTTGATTTAATTATTAACATTAACAGCAGAACAAAAATATAAAATAACATTGACGACCCATTTGGTGTAGCGGTTGAGAGGTCGACTGCAACACCATGGGTTCCGGGTTCTATCCTCGGGCATTACAAAAAATTGTGTGCATGAACATGTCTGTTTGTAATGGTCTGGGTGTTTTCTATGTAAAATATGTATGTGTTTACAAAAAAAATGTATATAAGTATGTGTATCCGTTGTTAGTATCCATAATACAGGCTTC